>QVIK01000075.1:77633-110102 GCA_003957845.1 Oidium heveae | reverse complement strand
TAAATCACCCTAAATCACCATCGCAAATTCTTGATTGGTTCGTCTTCGACGAACCAATCAAGAATTTGCGATGGTGATTTAGGGATTTGCCATGGGTTCAACCCTGGAAGCACAGCTTTGTAAAGTGCTACGCTAATCAATTACTTCACTTGGAGAATGTAACCACACAATGCGCTGAGAGTGCTCACATAGCTCTGAAAGCACAGTTAGGGCACTCAACTGGCAATTTTTCTCTATAGTAAATTCCATTGAGCTTTTGTAACAGAGTTAACTCGAAGACTAACGCCAGAGAATACTCATGTCCAACCAAGAGTGTTGTTATTTACGAGCACTGTGTCCCAAAATCACGGAAAATTATAACAGCAGCACCTTCGCACACATCACGGAAGGTATCCGAACAGTACCAAAAGGTACTTAGAAGTGAAGAAACCTATTGGAACACGTTAGGGAATAGGCAAAAGGGTCTTCAAGAAGACCATGGGACTCCCCTGCAGTCATCAGATTGCTGATCTTAAGCAACCGAATCGCATGTTATAGCCCAAAGATCTTCATTCACATTGGCTTGATCCTAAGCCGAATATACCTCAGCGTCCTGCCAGAGAAGAGACTGGTGGGGAAAGAGTTGCTGCGATGGACATTCAAAATCACTACCGTGGTCAAAAACCTAAGTTTAGGGAATCGGATCGAGATGAGATGACGAATGCCGAAGAGCCTGCTATCGTGCGAGGAAAAGGCCGGCCCAGTGGCAAGCGCAATAAAAAGAAGCAAAAAACCTTTGATAAAAGTACTTATCGTGAGCCCTCTGCATTTAAGTTGGCCCAGACTTCTCAACCAGCCATCAGACCTAATGGACGAAGAATCAGAACTAGGCGTTCAAGTCGTGGTGGCAAAGTATGAGGAGATACTGAGAACATGTTGTCTGCATTTCGGATCTCGATACTCATATAGAGGTTAGGTATATGTGGAGAGTTTGCAAAGTTATATTTCGAGCCTCGAAAGATAAATAAATATAATGTATTCGTTGAGTCCTCCGTTTACTGGTTGACCTTTTAATTAATAGTCGTATAAATTTAAATGTTTATGATCTAGGGGACGACCTTGTGATCAAACGTTGACCAGGGGATGAGGGAGTCAATATGAGGAATATCGGGGTCAGTAAAGGAAATTGGAGGGTCAGACGGCAGGGTAGTCAAAAATAGCCTAATTAGGCAATAATAAGTGGTCAACGGAGAAATTTGAGGGTCAGTAGATCGGCTCCCCGCAGAATCTATCTTTACCTTTTAGGGCTAGTGCTATGTGGATAGGGGTTTCTTTTCACCTGCCATTTCCCACTAAGCGACTGCGGAGAGTAGGAGGTCCAATAGGTACTCTATTGATCTCTAAATAGTAGCTATAACCTGTCATTTCCATAACCCATAGCTTTTACGGGAACTATTGGATATTCCCCGTGACTTTTCCGTAATATCAATACAGTTGTTGTGGCAACCATCTTACACTTGGTCACTAAGCCCCTCGAAGGTTAGGTTGTACCGGTACTATCTATCTATTTCTAGTGACTAGTAGATCTACAAAACATGTTAAAGAACGACAGAATGCACTGCAGGAACATGCCAAGAAAACGGACTAATAGAATGTTTCCAGTCCAAGTAGTTCTTAAATTTATGATTTATTTTAGAACAAGCAAACTAATTTCAAGCTTAGCAGAGAATTTAGATAAAATTGCCAGCACTAGATAGTATATGTACGTATACGCAATCATCAACATGTAAATAAATGCAGTTTTCGCCATTCATTCTGATGATACCATGTTGGGTGTTTATTTAAGCGAGGTAAAATGACGCTTATACCTAAATTAGAAAGCCGCCGTAACCTAAGACCTGTTAAAACCCATAGCTACTTTGTCCACCAAGGAGTTTCTCTTGTTGACTTAGTTCTCGTTAATGTAATAAAAATATCGATTCTGTGAAAACATGATGTACCAATTTAATTTTTGTTTTAGATCACACACTTTACTGTAATAATATCTTTTACTTTAAAGAGAGATTTTGCCTGGATCTAATTATATTAATAAGGAATTGCCGCTTTGTATTAAGTAGGGTACTTTCTAAAGCGGGATACCTCTAATACTCATATAAAGTGGTGTCAGAGTATTATCGGCTATGTTAACACTAGCCTAAAATGGTATAGTAAGGTCCTTACTAAAGCTAACTTTTGCCCTACTAATTCTAACATACCAGACTGAACAATGATCGACCATTACTATAAGTCGTTGCAACTTATTGTCAGCTAAGCCTAGTTAATTCTCCAATTGATCTTTTGAAACTAAGTCTAGAAAATTAGAAAGGGAGGTTAGAGTTTAATACATCTCACAATCAATCCTGAGTGGTAATAAAAACACTTCTTTCCTTTCCTTTCAGATAAAATATTTATCAAAAAATTTGCGTCGCCAAGTGACACGTGATAAATCAATTAATATTGATCAAGATTCCCTGCCATATTTTAACGACTTTTAGTTCCCAGGATGTAAAATAATTCGAAGCCAATGCGAAATTTGTGCGAAGCTCAAAAGGCCGATAAGTCTCGGTTAATTTTGTTGCTGGGATACCTACAAACCCAACAGGCCTCTTAATATATGGGTTACCCGGATAATCATGTGACATCCAAGGGTATTACCCGGGTAATTGCCAAATTTTTTAGAGGCCTGAAACTCAAGGATGCCCGCCCATTCAGGAGCGTTCGTTGCAAAGCTTGGGATGGTTGAAAATCGTTTCGCCAAGTTGCTGGGTTTCTCTCAACGTGGACGTTGCTTAAGAACTGATACGACATCCAAGCACCAATAATTATTCAGTCTTGAAACCACTGAGTTGAAAAAAAATATGGAGGAAAACAAGCCCCTCATAGGAGATATTCAGCGCTCAACTGTCTAATAAATATGCTATTATCCTCTGAAACTTGGATTGCCTCATCAAGGTTCAAGGCCTCGTCGAATTTATGGCTATATATACATCTCAGAATTTTTGTTAATTTCCCACCACCTTCTGTATTCTATTTCTTATTTATTCTATTTCAATAAATCTCTCTGAGATAATTTTTTATTTGTATTTTTTGCTTGTTTCTTTGAATTTGCCTTCCTAACATTAGCCGAACTTGTGTGAAACATTAATGTAAAAGTTAATGTAAATATTAATTCAATGTCACCCCCATATACAAACAATGTTTTAAATCAGGATGTCAAAAACTCTCAACAAGAGACCTACTTACAGTATTTAAAAAACACCAGCGTTAGTAGCGTCGAAAATGAGAATTCAGATAATCCTCGAGGGCCACCAAAACCTACCCGATTCTCTGGTTAGTAAAAAGCCCCAGATCCCTAGATTTGATGCTAACATAGATTAGAAATGGATGAAAAGTCATATTTTGACTTTCCAAATACAGCTAGAATTAATCCCAGCTTTGAAAATAAAAAGATCCTAGCTGATGAGAAAATTCGTAAAAAAAATGTTTTAGCTGACTTGATGACTCAATACTTTCTAACTTTGACCTTATGCGGCGTATATATTTTGGTCACTCTTATCTGGTTGAAAAAAACAGCCGCTAGCGCACTTGAAAGACGACTCTATAACACCATAATCACTGGCGTCAGTATTGCACTAGGTTTAAACATCTCTAGTTCTTTCAGAGATATAGCTTTAACCATACGCTGGTCAGTTTTAGCCTTGGGAAGGCAAAATCTAGAAGAAGTAAGATTAAAACAAAATAGAAAAACTAGCTGCTGACTCAGGACCTCAAGATGAACTTATTGCTGCAGCCAGAAAGTTTGACGACAATTGCTAAACTTGCGACTGTCAGTCGTCGTCCATTTATTGTCGCCGGATGTATAGCATGGCTACTGGTTAACGTTGTAAGTACTTCTGTCATTCTTCAAACAATAAAGAAATTTAATTTTTTCACAGATAACTCAATCTGGTCTTGCATTGCTCTCTTTTACTTATAATTTTGAAATGGATCCTAATTCAGTCCAACTTAAGCCAGGAAGAGCTGCAATTCCAAGAATGGACCACTTCTACCCCCAAACAAACCATGTAGTAAATGGTCAATCGCTTCGGGATGAGCAATATACAGCGCATACGTAAGTTTATTCGGAAAAACTGGTAGATCCAACTTACTGATCCCTTCAGATACGGTGAATTTGCATTGAATTTTGGCATAGGTCTAGTTAGTTCTGAGCCAAGCCCCGGAAAGAGGTACCTTCCAACAGATCCTCTACTCTGGCTTGATAAGAGCAACAGTGTCATCAGTTTTTATTTTCTGGATTCTCCGAAAGATAGTCTTGTTATTGATTCTTTTTCTGCCTTCACTGACAGGAAAATAAGCGTAAATTACAAATGCGATTCATTTCCTGTGCTTTCAGGAGGGGATGGAACCGTGCCTGAAATCACAGTTGATCGTGTAGGACGTGTACTATTACCTCAGGCAGTCCCGGATTCTACTACGTTTATCACACGATCTAATCATACTTGCCCAGATAATAATAGATGTTCGATTGT
Organism: Oidium heveae; assembly: GCA_003957845.1. Lineage (NCBI taxonomy): Eukaryota > Fungi > Ascomycota > Leotiomycetes > Helotiales > Erysiphaceae > Oidium > Oidium heveae. The sequence continues at coordinate 105,555 of QVIK01000075.1, read as the reverse complement.
TGAAGCTTTTGAGTCTTCGGTCACTGATCCTTGGTATTATGTATGCCAAATTTCTTTAGGAAATACGCAGAATGACCCAGATGGCGTTTCTTCTGTCAGTGATTATCTCGCTCAGATAGCTACGGCTACAATTGCTCAGATTGGCTACACAGATAGTAGAGGATTCTCATCACAAGTCTATCCAAGGGAGAGCTTGTGGAGTCAAGTAGCTAAAGGAGATGCTGATAGTGTTGGTATGGTTATGTCAATATGCGCTCTTTCATCGATTGCCGGAGCAGCACAGTTTAATCCATTCAAAGGTTACTTCACTTCAAAAGCGCCCAGCCCTGGATTTATCTTGATTTTGAATCATAAGAGTACATTTTACATAACATTTTTACTCATAAATATATGTCATCTGTTCTTCGTTGTTCTCGTGGCGATATCTTCTCGAAAAGTTAAAATCGGACCGTCTGAGTTCACAGGCATGAGCTTATTAATGAGACCTATTACCGATCTGCTGGAAATGTCATTTGCAAAGAAAAACATGAACGAATATAATGATATAATTAAGCATACTTACGTTCGGTATGAAAAGGATAGTAATGACAAAAATCAATGGAAATTTAATTTTTAGTCTAGATGACTATTGATTGGTTGATTGATTGATTATATTCAAGTCCCGGGCTTTAGCCCAGCGCTCTTAGGCACGGGACCAGAACCGGCGGAGCCGGCAGAGATTTCGCCAAAGGTGTACCCCGCTATTTCACACGAGATTTGTCACCGAGTTGTAATATTATGTACTTAAACTAAATAGGAAATGAAAAACAAATGAAAAACAAATGAGAAATAAATAAGAAATAAATGAGAAAAACGAAGCGAAGTATTATATTTACGAGAGGTAAGTTGATCTTTCTCAACATTCGCGAATAGCTTGATGAGTATGAGTGGAAGTACATTTATAATATGGATGAGACTGGATTATTTCCCAGAGTGTAAGTAAGAATCAGGTCTCAGTACTGCAAAATGTTTATGATCGTCTTGTCATAATCTATTTTCATAACAATAGGGGAGTTCATAGTCTTGCCACTAAATAATTAGAAGGCCGCATATTTAAATGGTCAATTATGGCAAAAAACATCTTCAATTTTGATACAGTTGATAAGGAAAAAGATTCTACATTTGATGGATAACTAGATTTCCCATTTTCCTTTTGCACAGCCGCCAGACTTGCAAAACATTGAAGTAAATTACCTATCTCCCAATACCACTCAAACATACAGCCATGTAATGCTGGCTTATCAAGACATACAAAAGCTATTATCGGACATAGTTTCACCGCATGACTCTCACTGGCCTGAAAAACAATAAAGAGGACCCAGCAAAAATTAAAGACTTGTAGACAATCAAAACATCCATTAAAGCTTAGATGATAGTGAAAACTGAAGGAATTGGCAATGCTTTCAGGCACTTCAATATACGAACTTAAACAGCCGAGGTTCTAACCGCCGCTGAGAATCAGTGGATGGACGAACAGGTGCTGCAGGAAGTTGCCGAATAACTGGGTCTTCTGAGCCAGCTACTACATTATAGGAACTCAAAGGGTATCAGTAATCTCCTTAATTATTCGGAGAAAACTGATGGCCACTATATCCCAAATGATGAGGATATCATTGCAAGCGCAATAGATCAGTACATACCTGCAGCCTTCAGTGAATCGATTGCCCGTGTAGATGAAATTAACGATAGCGTTGAGGTACTAGTAAATCCTCTGTCACAGGCCGGCCCCCTAGATCCGGAAGAAGTATGAACTATATTTGCTTCAGCAACACGATACCCCTCATGTATCAATTAAACATGACAATCAACTCAGATCGAGCCTGCAAGATTCCCAAAGCTAAAAGAACAAACATAGAAAATCAGAGCTTTATTTTTTTCCTTATTAAAAATATACCTAGAAAATATTATAAATCACTCTATAACAATAATTACATAAGTCGAGGTACCACGAGTCCGATCAGCCACCTGCCGACCACTTTCGCTTAAAATATGCAACTAAGCTAATTTGTAAGTGATCTTCCGTGAGACTTGATAGAATTATAATTCAAATGGTGCAATATTATCAACTTAACAAATATCAATTGTCCCCGATTTTATAAAAGGATTATAAACATTCAAGTTTAACCCAAAAAAGTTCGACCCACCTACCACCTACCGACCAGCACTAAGCTCCATTGAGAGTCGGGGCCTTGACTAAGCAGCATACGAATCGGGAACATTCAGATTTTGGCAGTGAATAAGTCAGCCCCAGCTACCACCTACCGACCAGCACTAAGCTTCATTAAGTATAAGAGTCTAGATTAAAGAACTTATGACTTGGTATCATATTTACTAAAAATTTCGAAAAAAATTCGATTTATCAAACTATACCAAATACCTGTTAATCAATTTAAAAATATTTGAAATCGCCCAATTTTTATTTCCCTATAATTCATGCAGAAATTGTGATGTTTTCTTATTTCAACATCTTACAATATCTCATATACCACGCTCAAGGATTGTGTGATGGGCGATCCTGCTACATCGAGTAAGATTGATCAACAGCGCCTATCACCAGTTCAGGAGCAATACCTAGTTGAGTGGATAACCGAACTAGCGACATTGAAAAATTCACCAAGTCATAGCCAAGTTTGTGAAATGGCTATGAAATTTTTTCAAATCCAAGGAGACAAGAAACCACTTGGTAGTCAGCAGACTTTTTTGTTGGCGTAATTTGAGGATCAAAGAATCCTTGAGGACGTTTTGGTGTACTTGATGGAGGTATGGGTTTCTTGGGTAAATTTTCTTCCAAGTCCTTTTTTTTGGATTCCATGGCTTGAGACCTGCAGCTTCCCATCCAGCTCGAATTTGAGTGTCTGTAAGACGAGAACTTCTCGCTTCATGATAGCAAGATAAAAAGTTCCGTTTCTTTAATGGCGCACCGTCGCTAATAGAAGCGAGGTTATTCAAGATTTCACGATACCGAGACTTTAGAGGCGAGAAACTAATTAAATCTAAGGGCTTGAGAATATGAGATGTATGGGGCGGTTCAAAGACAACGTGCACCCGATTTTGTTTACACTCCCATAGGAAGTTAACGTTATCACGACTTCCATGCCCATCAAGAAGTAACAGTCTCCATCGCGATAGCACAGAAGGTGTTAATTCTGGAACCAATACATCTCGCAATCAATTTTGTCCAATTCCGTTACTTGTCTAACCATTTGAAGACGTGGTGTAAAGATAGTTAGGAGTCTTTTTCCTCAAACCATGAGCTCCGAAGATTTTCGCCTTTAAAAGTGACCAGTGGGCGTATTTTCCTTCCACTAATGGATATCGCTTCAATAACAGTCCCTCATTCACGTGTTTGGGGTACTTTCTTGTACGCCTTCTTCATAGTGACTGGAGCTAGAACTGTCGAGTTTGAACAGATATCAAGTGCCATCCCTTGCTCGGCTATGTTCCAAATATCTTCATCTTGGATTTCGTACCTTTTCTTTACGTCATTGAAGGTTTCATAAAATTGCTTTATAGCTTCGTATGTTGCACCTTCGACTCGAGCACTATCAAGAGTCGAGGCCATTGTCGTCTGTATTGATGGGTTACGCTTAAGAAATCTTCTAGTCTACTGACTACCAAGTGGTTTCTTGTCTCCTTGGATTTGAAAAAATTTTATAGCCATTTCACAAACTTGGCTATGACTTGGTGAATTTTTCAATGTCGCTAGTTCGGTTATCCACTCAACTAGGTATTGCTCCTGAACTGGTGATAGGCGCTGTTGATCAATCTTACTCGATGTAGCAGGATCGCCCATCACACAATCCTTGAGCGTGGTATATGAGATATTGTAAGATGTTGAAATAAGAAAACATCACAATTTCTGCATGAATTATAGGGAAATAAAAATTGGGCGATTTCAAATATTTTTAAATTGATTAACAGGTATTTGGTATAGTTTGATAAATCGAATTTTTTTCGAAATTTTTAGTAAATATGATATCAAGTCATAAGTTTTTTAATCTTGACCCTTACTCTTAATGAAGCTTGGTGCTGGTCGGTAGGTGGTAGCTGGGGCTGACTTTTTCAATTAGTAGACCACGTAATTAGGCTTGGGTTAAAGAGATTTTTAAAGCAACACCTAAAAAATTATATTTATTATACAAGTAAGCTTCCATTGGTTGGAATGATCACTTACAAATTAGCTTAGGTGCATAATTTAAGCGAAAGTGGTCGGCAGGTGGCTGATCGGACTCGTGGTACCTCGACTTACTAAAGAATTTTTGGGACATCACAAAAGTATTCAAGATTGAGTTTTAAAGGTTTTTAAATGTAGCTCCATAATTACAGGTCGGGGTCGGAAAAAATGTAAAAATATCCAGATTAATAATGTATCCTGGCTATACCCAGGCCTCAAAATAAATAGGTTACCCGGATAATCGTGTGATGCCCATGGGTATTTGGGTGTCACATGATTACCCGGGTAAGACAGAGCACAAAAACACCAACACGTGACCTTTTGACCTTTTTTTTTTTTTTTATAATCGAAGACGCTATCTAAGAATGTTGCATTATCTTTTCTTTTTACTAAATCTCGATTGACAACCCCCCTCACACCCACAGGCACGAGTTTATTTGCATGAATTTTCTGCACCCCTGCAACAATTTTTGGCGCTAAAATGAACAATAAATATACACTAGCGGCCGCTATTGATCCGGTCATCCATAATTTTATACATTTTTTTATATCATGCGATCAATATTGAATTGTACCCCCAAAAAAAAAAAAAAAAATCTCTGAATCTCTGAATCTCTCAATGAAACAGAATACAATGCCAGAATCCTCGCAACATCCTTTCTACAAATCTATTCCTAACAATTAAATACATATTTCTCTAGAATTTTGTCTTCTCTCTTCAGACTAAGGAGCCTCACAAATATAACTTGACGTATTAATATTATAAATAGAATCTTTATTAACTTTCTCAAATATTATATCTAAAATTTGCAGACGTTTAATTGAAACTAATCTATCTTTATTGCCTCTGTGAAAGAGAAACCTCTTTTCGTCTTCCTGAGCTATTGAAAGTGGACAAGTAGTCTCTAACTAGGACAAATAATAATTTTTTTTTTTTTTTTTTTTTTTTTCCTCTGGCGCAATATTCTCAAAATTCATTGCCATGGCTGTCATCTGTTGTGCAATCTCCAAGTTTCCAGCAATTGAATGATCGCCAAATCCACCATAGGAAGATCAAATTAAGCACTCCGAAGATTGTGAGGAGTTTACTTGAGAGTCACCATCCATTATTACTGAAGTCATAGCAAATAGTATAGCCAGAATGCCGTTCGACTATTGACATATGCTTTTAGGTGTGTATGGTTCTCCCACCACAGCTCTCCAATGAGATACCGTGAAATTTAAAGTTAATCCAATCAGATAAGTCAGAGCAGGGAGTTTGGGACCGTATGTTTTTCTAACAAATAAGAGAGGGGGATTAGCTTAGTGAGCTAGGGTAAAAGGCTTGACTATTCTAAATTGAGTTACGGTAGCAGTATATAGGCCGATTGTGACCCAATTAGGGCTAATATGAATTATCTGGAGAGCCGATCTACTGACCCTCATTGTTCTCCGTTGACCACTTATTATTGCCTAATTAGGCTATTTTTGACTACCCTGCCGTCTGACCCTCCAATTTCCTTTACTGACCCCGATATTCCTCATATTGACTCCCTCATCCCCTGGTCAACGTTTGATCACAAGGTCGTCCCCTAGATCATAAACATTTAAATTTATACGACTATTAATTAAAAGGTCAACCAGTAAACGGAGGACTCAACGAATACATTATATTTATTTATCTTTCGAGGCTCGAAATATAACTTTGCAAACTCTCCACATATACCTAACCTCTATATGAGTATCGAGATCCGAAATGCAGACAACATGTTCTCAGTATCTCCTCATACTTTGCCACCACGACTTGAACGCCTAGTTCTGATTCTTCGTCCATTAGGTCTGATGGCTGGTTGAGAAGTCTGGGCCAACTTAAATGCAGAGGGCTCACGATAAGTACTTTTATCAAAGGTTTTTTGCTTCTTTTTATTGCGCTTGCCACTGGGCCGGCCTTTTCCTCGCACGATAGCAGGCTCTTCGGCATTCGTCATCTCATCTCGATCCGATTCCCTAAACTTAGGGTTTTGACCACGGTAGTGATTTTGAATGTCCATCGCAGCAACTCTTTCCCCACCAGTCTCTTCTCCGGCAGGACGCTGAGGTATATTCGGCTTAGGATCAAGCCAATGTGAATGAAGATCTTTGGGCTATAACATGCGATTCGGTTGCTTAAGATCAGCAATCTGATGACTGCAGGGGAGTCCCATGGTCTTCTTGAAGACCCTTTTGCCTATTCCCTAACGTGTTCCAATAGGTTTCTTCACTTCTAAGTACCTTTTGGTACTGTTCGGATACCTTCCGTGATGTGTGCGAAGGTGCTGCTGTTATAATTTTCCGTGATTTTGGGACACAGTGCTCGTAAATAACAACACTCTTGGTTGGACATGAGTATTCTTTGGCGTTAGTCTTCGAGTTGACTCTGTTACAAAAGCTCAATGGAATTTACTATAGAGAAAAATTGCCAGTTGAGTGCCCTAACTGTGCTTTCAGAGCTATGTGAGCACTCTCAGCGCATTGTGTGGTTACATTCTCCAAGTGAAGTAATTGATTAGCGTAGCACTTTACAAAGCTGTGCATCCAGAGTTGAAGCCATGTGTCTTGTACATCTTTCGGGGTTCTAGAGTAACTAGTTTGTGGGTCCTCGTGGTTTAAACCCCCTAAATTAGAGCTAGGTGTGAAATGGGGAGTCTGGTTATCGGCGTAATGACCGATGAACACACTCAAATTATCTAAATAATCTTGCGGTATTGAGTTATAAAGTACAACCTCCCAGTCTTTGATAAAGCTATCTACCTGTCCCTTTTTAGTCAACAGTTTTGAGGCATAGGCTCTATGATTCATATTAATGAGCCGTAGGCATAAGATTATGCGATGTTATGCGATGTTATGCGATACTATGCGATACTATGCGATACTATGCGATACTATGCGATATAGGGGTCAGTGAAGGAAATTGGGGGTCAGACGGCAGGGTAGTCAAAAATAGCCTAATTAGGCAATAATAAGTGGTCAACGGAGAACAATGAGGGTCAGTAGATCGGCTCTCATTTTCTGTTGCTACACCCTATTTTCTTGAGACTAGTAAGGTTTAGCGAGATTAAGCGAGAAAATTGTTAGTGGATTTTGGCTGCTAGGTAAATCTCTTTCATTAAGATATGTCTTCCATGGTTGATCAAAATAGGATTTGAATGAAGAATTTAGTCTTCTCTTAGAAAAATTCAAAATGGGTTATTTTTTCTGACTCATTATATTGAAACACAACTGTGGGAAGGGGAGTTGTAATGTTCCTACGAATCAGTCGCAGAGGATTTGTATGCTGTGGAAGAGAGACTGACTGTATTTTGAGCATGGGATACATCAATGTTTTTTAATGCTGACAGTGGTGGAGATCCGAACGTATTCTGTTCGAAAAGCTTCGAATTATTTAGTATTTCCCTACATTTTTAATTAGTTATTATTACCAGCGTTAATGAATAATCATTAGTTCAACTGGCTACGAATACGGCTTTATATGTCTTTTAATCAACTAAGTAAAGTCTTAATATCATATTACTTAATGGGAATTCTCATTAATGCCGGTAATGTGTCTTTGATTTTAATTATAGCATATCTCTATATTGGTAAAATATTTAAATATAGAGAGGGTTTGAAGTTATTAGATTTGAATATTTTGATATCATCGAGCCTAATCACTCTTCACTTCGGGTGAAAAACTTTCAAATCTGCTTTACAGCTGGGAAGTATCTTGGCCCGGCAAATCCTATGGCTACCACACTCTGAATATCTATATTTCCGCTAACATCATGATGTGGACTCCACATTTTCAGTAGAATAAATCGTCCACTGACAGGTGGATCAAACTTTACAGTACACTTAGATTTGTCTCTCTCAATAAAAAAACGTGCATGAGGTGCCATCAACCCCCCTTCGACATTTTTTGAAAGTTCCTGTGTAGGCATAAAATGTGAATTGTTCGTATTAGGATTTGGGACATTTCTAGTTACTTGAGTTTGCCTCGGACGCCGTCTTCGATTCATACGGTTAGTTCGTCGAATAGTGTGCTCACGCCATGGCAAAGAAGAATCTTCTTCTCCGTGACTATCACTTTCATCCGAAGAAGCAAAGCGAATACCCAGTCGCGCATATCTTTGATTAGAAGGCCGGGCTGATGAATCTTCGCTATCAGAGTCACTACACTCAGTCGTCACACTAAAAGGAGGTGCATTTTCAGGAGTAAAATCCTGGGGAATTTGGGCAGTGCGATGATCACACTCTTCATCTTGGCGGCCTATATCGAAAAGGCGCCGAATTCTGTTATGTGCTAATGACATCGGCTCATCTTCGCTGAGACGGAATGACATAATACGCTGATAATCATTGCTACGTAAATCTTCCGGAGATCGGAATGGCTTTTCAGGATGCAGAGGTGAGTATTGTATCTGATATTGGGCTGTCCGGGCTAGAAGGTCATCTGATGTCATAGAGATGAATACCATACCTTCTTGAACACTATTCAAAGGGTTAGTCGACTTATATAAGTGGAATCTCTCGGATACAGACTTACGGAGCCGTATAGCCTGTATGAGGGGCTTTTATACATAATTCTTTTAGACAGAAAACAGTGGCTCCTTGATGCCGTAGAATCAAGTTACAACGATTAGATTTGGTACAATAGACGGTATTATCATTTTCGAGTATGTTCTCGGCTGGATGCTGTACATCGGTACCTTCAAATATCCCACCATCGCAACTGACTATTTCCATCTTCAATTTCCCAGGCTCTACCTGGCCGTATTTTCCATAACTAAAACCTGCAAAAGTAGAGTCTAAGTTATCTGAGTTAAGTTTCCTTCGCTTTATTCTTCGAAAGTCTGGCTGAGTCTCTGAGTCAGCTGTTGTTGTATCGGGGACAGGATCGGTGATTAAAGCTCGGAGATTTGAGCCGGCCTGATCTAGTTGATGGCCAGCACGCTGGAGCTCGGAATAACTATCATGGACGTTCTCTCTTAAAGCTGAGCGATTTCGATTAAAAAGTCGGTTTAAATAGGGTCTTACAAACCTCGACTGTCCTCTAACTATTGAGGGCCCAGGATTACTTCTGCTTGAATTAGGCAATTCAGAGCTTTCATCTGAAAGCGGCAAGACAAAAAGCGGGGAAAGTTCGTTATCATTTTCTCCAGTCCGTCTTACATTCATATCCTGATCGGATGCCATACTCCCAGTAATGGTATGTGATAATATATCTGAGGCGTATAAGGCTGTTCTTGGCAATCGATGGTGTCTTCCAATTACTCTATATAATTCACCCGAAGGGCTTATTTCATGCGCTGGTTGTATTCCGTTTAGGATTGCACCAACGATTCTGGATGCTGTTTCTTGATCGGATTCGGAGCCCGAAGGATTATCATAAGGGTTAATAGACTTAAACTATTAGCTTCATTCATTTCTTTGTAAATAATTTGCTAGAAGAGCTTTATCTTACCATTAGCGGTGAGGATTGATAAATTGTGGCAGCTATCAACATCAAAGGAATAAATAATTTCTTTGTTTATGTCGACTTTTATATCATGTATTCAGAATATGGTGGCTTATAAATATATAGGCTTGCATAACAAAAATGACATAGATGATCTATTTTAGTGAAAAGACTTGTAACTCAAAGAATCATTAATTCCCGGCCAACGTAGTTTCTTATTCACTTCAGGAATATATCATATGGCCTGTGCTTTGTTTGTGTACGAACCATCTATGAATAGAAACTATTACAATCCAAAACGCGTCTAGATCTAAATTTAATACCTGCTCACAACCATGAATATCTGATAGTTGGTTTTTCTTACTGACAAATAAATTAAAGATAATCCCTTTTTACAAATGGAGACATTATCTATCGAAACTCCATCACAAGTTGATCATTCACTTGAATTATGCGGTAAAGCCCCAACACTTGCTGTGGCAGGTATAAGTGCAGGTATGATTAATTCTACATTTCTAATAATTAAATTTCTACCGCGGAAGACTGATAGTGAAAGATGAGATTGCTCTCTATGATCGTCAAATCCGATTATGGGGTGTTCAAGCACAGGAAAAGATTAGAAATGCCAAAGTATTACTCATAAGAATGAAAGCTCTTGCTAATGAGATTGCTAAAAATCTTGTCTTAGCTGGTATTCACTCCTTGACTATTATTGATCATGAAACGGTCAGTGAATGTGATCTGGGTGCACAATTTTTCATATCAGAATCAGACATTGGAAAGAATAAGGCAGAGGCGTCTGCGCCTCAGATTAGGAAGTTAAATCCCAGGGTCCAGATTTATGTTGACCAAAGTGATATTAATGAAAAAGGTGCTGAATATTTTGCATCTTTTGACATAGTAATTGGCACAGATCTTGAGACAAACACAGTTAATAAAATAAACACTTATACACGAATCAACCACAAGCCTTTTTACGCAGCTGGTGTGCATGGATATTATGGGTTTATTTTCTCTGACCTGATACAGCACGACTTTGTTGTAGAGCGTGTTAAAAGTAATATGGCTACAATACATGGTCCAGAAACCCGAACGAGAAGTGTAATTGATGTAAAGGAGAAAGATGAAAATGGCAAGAAGTTTGAACTAGTTACAAAGCGTGAACTTTACTCAACATGGTTGTCAGTAAGCGATGTTGCTGGTCTGCCTACTGAGTTTATGAAAAGGAAAAACCGTCTCAGAGCAGTCACACCAATCCTCTCATGTTTGAGGGCTTTATGGAGCTTTACACAGCTACAAGGAGGGAGTTTTCCAAAGACAACTGAGGACCTGAAGATTTTTACCATGTTAGCAACACAAAAACATAATGCCCTCGGTCTTCCAGATGATACCTTACGAGCCGAAGTGTTACGTAGATTTCTTCAAAACCTTAACAATGAGATTGCTCCAGTCACAGCTGTGCTAGGCGGAGAATTAGCACAGGATGTTATTAATGTACTTGGTGCTCGCCAACAGCCTATTCAAAATTTAGTTATATTTGATGGTACAACAATGGACGCTAGGGTTTATGCTTTGCATCCTGAAGGTACTCTCGGTAGAGCTCAGATTCCTCCTATCAGGAGCAACATGTTTTTAGATAGTTCTGACTTCGGAAAGGATAAAGCAACTAATCAATTGCCAGAAGTAGTGCGGAATTAATCTTCATCTCATAATTATTTTGCGTGACTAAGACTGTTAATTCAGCAATTTCTAGAGATTATTAGTCAAGGGATTTACCCGTTTGCTGCCTCTTCAATTGCTCCTCTACTCCTCTAATTCATTTTCATCATTGCTGCTATCTTGCTCCCTTTTACGCTTTAAACCTATAGTTGGACCCTCTCCTTTTCTAACAAAAACAAAAGTTCTGGCAGATCTATTTTCACCTTTCCAACCATTACTTTCTTTTCCTGATTTGCTTTTGAGGACACCTAATGTCCGCGAATGTTTATAACCTGGGTAAATACTAAAGTCAAAGCCAAAGCTACGTGCCGCGACAAGTCCTGAATGTCTTGCCAAATCGCGGATGTTCCAGAGAGAGTAAGGTTCTCCCTCAAATAATGTAACAATAATTGATGAGCCAGCTGTGGAAGATAGACATGGAAGAGCATTCTTAAAAAATGAAACAAGTAGCTCTATATATTCAAATTTAAGCATAGGTAATATATTTTAGTTCAAGATAGTTACCATGGTCTTCTTCATACAAGAAGAATACTAGTAATAAATCGCAAATTAAAATAAAGATTAAGCTTGCCTTGATTATAGCGAACCTGTCTATTGACATCCTTGGTTTTGCCACCAACATGAGGAAAATTAAAAATTATCCTATCAAAAGACTTGGAGATATTTAATTTCCGATTAGCATTGAGCCAAGTGGACCATAGCTTTGTGCAAGTGACGTCAAAGCTATATCGTATTTTGGCTTGGTTGCTTTCTTCGATAACACGTATATTATCGACCACATGTGGATATTTGGCTCTCAGTTCTTCTTCAGATTCATAGACAGTCGCAGTAACTTGAGAGCAGTTATGGAACTTGATTAATGAACAAGCAAAGGATAAATCAGCCTCTCCAATTAACAAAATCCGATCATCAGAAGAAAATGGAACGTTTGGTTTCTTGCAATTTTGTTTGGCATCGTTTAAAGGTGGATTGTGAAGTAAACTTTCGTCTTTATTTTTTTCGATATTGGCTACGACCAATTGGGATTCGGGTTTTGACGTGGGTGACAAATTTCCGGCTTTCGCTTTAACCAAAGGCTGTGGTTGTTTCTTTTGTTGAATTTTAGGCTTTCCTTTGGGAATGCCATCTCTTCTCGCCTTTTTTTTGGTTCTTGACATTGTGTAGTGAATAATTTGAACGTAATATAAACGTCGGATATCTTCGGAGAACCGATTTAGCTTAATATCCCTTAAAGCACCCTGGAAATCTTTGCATTCACGTGAATGATTGACCAAAACAATCCAAAAAATTATAGTTAGCGTGCGATAAATAAAGCGGACCCATGTAAAAAACAACCTAACTTATTATGAAATAAACTATAGCGTAAGCTGGATGTATTCAAATTACCTGAAGAATTTATTCATTAATTACTCCAGCACTAACAAACTACTTAACAGCATATTTCAAAAAAAAAAAAATGTCTTAAGATTTTCATCATGTTCTCTTGGAGGAGAAGCTATTAAAAAATGATAATTCCATCTACTATGCTACGATATTCCTTCAATCTCTTGGATTTTATTTATCATGTTATTAGATCTCTTTATGGAACTCTGGCTCGTACTAAGTCGACTATACATTTATCTAGCTACGTGTTACTTAATACGTGTATATTACACTATAAAGATGAATCAATGGTCTAAAGCTACATCTATTACTAGAAAGCGCCACTAATCAACTATAAAGAGTAAAGTCCCTTTTCAGAAGGTATTTATACCTTCTAATCTTTTAGTGAGCTCTTTTGGAAGCTATACTATATATGAGCTCCTCTCAACTTAATAAAACCTTCTAGCAAGATGTCTATACCTAGCCCGCGTCTCCGGCATATTTCGCTCCCTCTCTAATTTTCGGGTTTCTCATAGTAAACTCGGTCATTTAAAACGATTTGTCTACTTTAAAAATATACCTGGAGAAGATTGGCCTTACCAATCTTTTTCTGCTCTCCTAGTATACCTGCAATAGCTAGATTAGTTGATATGCTATCTTCGACATCGATTTCTTGGTCTCATCATCACTTAGGATGAGCGATTCTTTGTTTTCGTCCTGCGATTCAACAACATTAGCCTTTACAGAGTCGTCATCGGATCCAGAGCTATTGAGACTAGGATTATCGTCGAATATTTCATCCCTATTTTTAGTGAGTATATCACTGCCTTCTATCCTTTGTTCTGGTCGGAGATTAAGTTGCCTTCCGACCCAGAATGGCCAACGTCTTTTACGACGGACCTTCAAGAAGAGCAGTACGAGATTCGAAAGGTCCTCAAAGCAACATAGGGTATGTTTACAAAGAAGATACTGACTCAGTAGAAGTGAATTGTATGCGCATGTCTTCTGAATTGGATCGGTGTAGTACTCCTGCAAACTCTCTGACTCAACCTTTGAGCTCCGCAAAATTTTCCATTGCTTCTTAAATTCTCTCCTCCAAGCTGTCTTGGCCAGTCAGTGACTGTTGCTGAGACTAGCAGGTATTCGTTCGAGCATTTACGGCATCAGACGTGGAAAAAGAACTCAACAAACGAAATCAATTCTGGGACAACTTTATCTATGAAGATTCATGCTTGACGATCCGCCAATGAGGCTCAATTATCATTTTCGTTTTAAGGACTCGCATCCTTTCAAGATTTGCTGAGCAAGCCCAAAGTTCTCATGATTCTAAAGCATACCAATAAATGAATAGGTAAGCCCATAAACGAAAGTAATTCTGAGGACGGCACCAAGTATGTAACTTGTTAATGCAATCAAAATGGATCTACTCAGCAGAGCGGCAGGACCCCATTTTGGTCAAGTATCAAAGAGTGCATGTTAAATTGACGGCTAAAGATTCTTAGAATATCAATTTTGTATTATCTGGTGACTTGGACCTTTGCCTTTGAGTTTAGAATATCTCAGTAGTTGACAAATTTCACTAGTTGTATTTATTAAGCATCTATCTCTCGTAAACTCAAGATATTTTTCGGACAGTTGATAATCAACGTTAGCAATGTTAGTAGAAAATAGAGTTAAATATTATGCATCTGATTTTAAATACCAATACAAAGTATGCAGAACTGATTTTAGTGACCAAACTACAAATATACTAAAAAAATATGTTACCCAAAATATAAATAAAGTAAATGACCAATAATTAATTAGAAGAACGCTTAAATTAAAAATTAATCATATATTTGGTAAAACATTGTGGTAGGACTCCTTCGGGGACTCGGAGATAGAGCCCCAATAAATTTCGTGACTAGGAACGAGAGCATGAGCCTTACCCGGCATGTAATAGGCCAAAGAATTTACCCTAAACGAGTCTTTCAATTTCATTTGTATGGCGCGTTTTGCATGCCAAAAGCAAATGAATTCTCGCCAACGGCCATATCTGCTGTGCTGCATTTATCTCATACCTATCCTTATCACAATCGATAGAGGAAGGAGACAGTCTCGCTTGCCGTAACGGTTACAAAAGGCGATCGAGGACTTGTATTGTAGTTCCATTTGGTGAATTCTCTGTTGAGGGAAGCATTTCAACAAAACGGTAGGCCATCGGAACTCCGGTTCCATCAAGCTCGGCAAGCAAGGCATATAGCTCCATCCCTGCATTATTAGTTCCGAAAGTTGCGTCAATCGCCACCTCCTTGGTAGTTCTTGATAAGGCATCAATAGATGAATGAATGTAAATTGCTAAGGCGCGCACATTAGTAGCCAGAATAAATTCATGACAGTATTTGTTTATGAGTTCTTCATAGAGATTTTTTGCCTGGTAAGGGCTGGTCATCCTAGANCTTGATAAGGCATCAATAGATGAATGAATGTAAATTGCTAAGGCGCGCACATTAGTAGCCAGAATAAATTCATGACAGTATTTGTTTATGAGTTCTTCATAGAGATTTTTTGCCTGGTAAGGGCTGGTTATCCTAGAGTCTCCAAAAACCTTTATTAGCTTGTTTCCACTGGTAGTATACCTGATGATATACAATATGCTGAACTTTTGGGAGCCTCGATGGCTGAAAATTTTGCCAGATCTCGGAAGGTGTCAGTGTGATTACTCTTTCATTTATGAATGCCTGGACTTTAGGTCCCATGTGAATGTCATCATAAGACATGTGAATTTTATGGTAAATTTTTAACATTAGGGATCTATCTTCCAGTGATGGGGTAATTTGAAGCCGGATGTTGCATTCAAAATTATCTATCCGACTTTTGTGGCGAATATTTTTTGAAGATAAATTTTTTTCTAGGGAGATATCTTGTGAACAAGTAAATGTGTACCATAAGTAAACTGTAGACATAGTTCATATATGCCTAAATCGAAAGCCACAATTTTCCCAGATGATCTAAACAAGTTGGTTAATTGCATTGGTCTGTTCGGTTCGATCGGCCTCCTCTGTTACATGAAGTTGTGATCCAAAAGCGACAGCTAGCCGATCCAGATCAAATGTGTACACATTATCAATAATATCAGTTTGAGGCTACTAATGTAAATGATTAGCTGTATTTGTTACCGTAAAAAACAGACAGAACTTTTACGGGTTGGCTCTTGATAGTTATCTTATTTACAAAGTCGTCCCACCCATGGAATGCTAACAATTCTCGTTTCTTTGAATGCCGCTGGCAAATTTTGTAAATCTTACCCTGTTTATTTACAGGAAAATCTTCGCAGGTTGGGAAGGAGCGGCTTTTAGAACAGAAGCAAGTTTTAGACTCGATTATGAACCAATAATTTTTAAGAGATGTAGGAGAATTGGAATATTTATTAGGAGAGTAATTGATCAGGTAAGTTGCGTATAATCAGTGGTTATCGATGGCGATGTTTCTTATTGAGGATGGTTCAATTGTCAGGAGAATTATTGATAAACAATTAGGATAGAATCGTAAAACTAAAGTGGATCTGTAAAAAGTGGGGCTTTAGAATAGAAAATAACAAACGTAAAACGATTTAAAAATGTATCACGTGGTGACGTTTTTTGTTCTATGCATTCCGCTCTGATCAGTCAATATACCTTGTCACGTGTTTCGAAGCTTCTTGATCTTTGGTCCTTGGTCCTTGAGAATCCTCGACAGAATCCGATTAATGGTAGAAATTTATTACAATCATTAAAATAACCTGGCTAAAATTACAAAATATATTATATCCTAATCTCTTACAAAAGCTAACAATTCACACCCTCGATGGACAGTTACTTCTATTGTGACTTTTCGATGTACATCCTGTGCATGACTGCTTATTATGGCCATTAGGATCCAAAAATCGAAGACCCATTGTAAAGGAATTACTATGATGATCCGCTACTAAAAAAATGGAGAAGCGGCATGTCAAATCTGTTGGTCTTATAAGTAGCTGCGAGAAGTATTGATTATTCATTCAGATGGTGTTGGTATAATATTATACTCACTTTTAGTCAGCATTTTACTAGCCCAAATAGGCTAGCTTTGTATTATTTACTATATAAATCTGTTAGATGTAGTATAAAAGATAGACGAATTATAGAAAGTTACAATAAGATATCCTTTAAACCAGAAGCTTTCCCAGCAGATAGGTATCTTGGATTTAAGCTACAAAATATTGTGGGATTGATTAATGGATGAACCAAATTGATTTTCTTTGTTTACATATTTGTTTACATGATTTGAGAAAGATTCAATAGAAAATAGCAGGATCAAATTATAGCTAGAGCAAAATTGGTCAAGTAGACAGGCCCGCGGTTCGATTTTTCCATTTTGGGTTATATTAGCAGGGGTATGGATAGATTTAGAGTAACGCGCCAAAAATTATGAAAGGTCGATATTAGGGCTGAGACAGAGTTATGATGCGAATTAATTGATTTAATAATAGTTTGGTAAGAAGTGGTAAGCGTGGATTGGTTGAAAACTGATACACGCCAATCAATGAATCGAAAAGGTTCAGAATTGTGCAAATTGGAGGTGGGGGGCTTTTGATTTTCTTGGAGGGGCAAATAACATTTCCCTATGTTAAACTATGGAGATGAATCCAGGGTGCATTATGGTTCCTCAAGTTACGTCTTTATTACCGCGCGTCCGAACAGCCACTTGGAAGCCACTTTCGTTTAAATACCGCAGCTAAGCAGAAGCCTACTGGAATGGTATGTATATATGATTTAAGGTTTCGTCATTCTATTCGGCAGTGACAATTACAGTAGCGCGACAATTTCATGTAACACGCGACCGTCTTCAAGTAAGAGTTCAAGGAGGCTCAAAAGTAGCGGCAACGAGACATTTGGTTGTTGAAAATATTTCAATCAGTCTCTAAATCTGTTCAAATAAGTGGACCAAGCTTATAGCAGGCATTGAGCCTGTATGAGGATGAACTCATCGATTGAAGTTTTTCGTTGAAGATCATGATCGCTCGAAACGGCCCACATTGTGATGTAGAATTGAGCCAGACGCTTTATAAAGTGCACAATCACAAAAAGGCTCATAAAAAAACCATAAATAAGAGAGAGCTACTAGCGAACGAAGGCTTGGGTGGTGGTACTGAGCTCTTCAATAGATAAAAAGCTTTTATAGAGGACGAGTATTTCGTAACTAAAAATATTTGGAAAATAGATAAGAGCGGTTTTTGTAAGGAAACAGCGTGGCGTAATTTGATGATGATTGATCACATATCGCCAAAATTTTTGTATGTAAATTCCTGAATAACCTCCAATAATCTACAAAAATTATATGTTGGATTTTTGATGAGCACTGTTATAGTTCTGGCAATTTATGAAGTGCCCGGCCCGCTTCTTCCCTACAATGTAGGCCGTTTCGAACAATGATGATCTTCAATGAAAAACTTATATTGCTGTGTTCATCCTCATACCGACTCAATACCTATGGTAAACTTAAAAAAATTCACCTTTAGCTACCAGCTTTAGCTTTATGCCCCAAATATTTAATCTTTGAGGTTTCCGTCGGCATCGAGATCTTCAAACCCTTGTCTTTCTCGTCACTTGTCATTCATGGAAGTGGCAATTTTCTTTTCAATTTCTCTATCTTTCAGGAAAGTAAAGATTGCAGGTGTAAGCTTTTCAGATTCAAATAGATACTTCATTTTATTTCTCATAAGCTAGATTAGAGGTCCAATAATTGCTCGTACATTTCATCCCTTATACAACAAAATTTTTGGCATGTCCGTTCAGAGTATGTAGGCTCTTTGGAACTGTTGGTATTCACACTAAAGTTCGGTTTCTGGCCAATTCTAACTTCGCTCCAAAAGAGGAAAGAGGAATCACTGCATTAACAAGAGTCTCCCGGGCTTGATTTACGATAAGACTTAAATCAGCTTTGAATAACGCAGAAGCTAATGTCCTGCTGTTTGCTTTGCCCTGTCACCGTAGTTGCAACTGTTCGAGTTTTGTCTTTTTTTTCTTATGTAACTACGCCATCATTTTGACTAGTCCCATCTGAACATGAAATTAGGTGACTCGCATTTCCCAATTGAAGTTTTCTGTATTCAATTTTCTTCTTGAAATTAGATGCTCTCTCTTCTGGCAAACAATCAGTCAAGTTAACTGATACCTCTTGCTCGTTTCCCATCTTCTTTCCATGAAATTTTCTAGTAGTCCAGAGTCATTCTTAAATTTTTTAAGATATTTCAAAGTTGTGTATTTACTATTCCTTGAAATATTTTTTCTCTTTTACCACTCCAGGCAAATTAATTGGCATTTTAGTTGTCTTCTAATACCAGGTGACTGGGGCATCATTATTTTTTATACTTTTAGTACGATCATTCTCAGCTATACCTTTACTATCTTCCGACATTTGCAAATTTACTCTTGTTTTCAGCTATTATGGGACTTCACATAAATTATTTTTTGTCCATATGCTAGTGTGGTATTAAGTTTCGTAGAATTTGGCCTATCTTAATAAATTAGCATTTTTTGTTCACGATTTTTTTCAGCAACTAGAGTTACGGTATTATCATCGTCCTTGCTTCGAATCACTTTGAAGTGAATTAAAATTTTAGGTATATAGAGAGCTTTTAGTTCCCATTTCAAATAGATGGCACTCTCGATTAACATATGTATCAAGTCTAGTTAGTATATTCTCTATCCTCGATGATGTAAAATATATATATATATATATATATATATATATATATCTATTTGTGGAAGAATTACAAAAATGGTACTACAAAAATTTGTCTTCCCGCTGGTTTTTTAGTATCGCCCCCCACCCATTCACCCCGAAATGAAACACCTTTACCCAGAAAAAAAAAGTCCTGATCTCACACCCTACTTTAAATAGCACATTAAAAAGAATAAGTTAAGAAAAATATATCGGAGTTGGAGTGACTGTTTCTTTTCTCAATAAAATGTGTGTAAGTTATGAAGGATGTAAGGGAATATAGCAAGGCTAAGACTGGAGTTAAATTGAGACGAGAATCCTTTCCAAATTATCGCTGACTTAAGAGATCTTCTCTTCTTCTTACTTCCTTATGATTTTCACTTAAATTACTTTCATCTTTGATGAGAATATAGTTATTATCTTCAACACCCTTTTCATTTGCTTTATTCTCGTTATTAGAATTCCAACGAGACGCTGTCATATTGCTATTACCACTTTCATGGTTACTTCTCTCCAATCTCTCTGCCTCTTCATTTTCTCGCATCAAATCCTCTTCTTGAAGTCGTAGTTGTAACTTCTCTTCTTCCGCCTCTATCTTTAAAGTTGAAACTTTTTCATCAATTATCTCATCTTGATCTTCGCCATCATAATGATCACACATTTCTTCTGTCAATGAAGGTGGAGGTGGAGGTGGTGGTGGAGTGGGAATAACTTCCACCTCTTCTTCTTTAAGTTTTTTGTAACTATCTGATGAAAAATCACATAACAGCTTTGTTGTATCTTCCTCACGTTTTCGTTTCATTGATGGAGTTTCTGGTGATTTTTCTTGTTGCGGACTTAAGGGGCTCAACGCTTCAATTTCCAATACGTCCAAGTCTTCCTCAACTTTGACTTCTAGACTGTCAATATTATTCTCACTTTTAACCTCTCCGTTGGTTAGCTTTTCTCTATTATTTTCTTTCTCCTTTTTTCGTCTGTCAAGTTCTCCTTTTTTGGCAACAGCTTTTTCAAAATAGGCACGGACGTAACTCTTTACCTTTTTCTCTTGCTTTGAAGAAATTTTTGTTGGATCATCAACACGTTTATTTTTGAAGTCTGAAGCTACAAGTTTTTTACCAACCTCTTTGGCGAATTTTTTGAGATCCTCTTTAGGAAGTTTATGATGAAATTTCTGCATGATATACTTAATATGTGGGAAAAGCTGGCAAAAATTTGTCAGAATTTCTCTTTATCAATAGTTATTAATTAAACGGGAGGGCCATACAGTATTCTCATAAAGCTTCATTTGTTTTTCTTGTGGGAGTGAGCGCCATTTTTCTGACGATTTTTTACCTTTAAGTAGAGTGATTTCTGATGAAAGCAAGGAGCGGTCTGGTGTGTTTATATAAGATTCATTTTTTGTTATACTGTCAATTATATCCTGAAGTGCCTTGGCGGTTTGCACACTTTTTGGTGGTCCTTTAGGTGGTGGGGGCGGTTCAATTGCTGGATATATTGGCCTAAACCAAGTTGTTTCACCAGATTTACTGTAATAATACGTTTTACCATTTTCATCTTTAGCTGTGAACCAGCCTGACGGTAAAGCCTTAAAAATCCTGCGAGTCTTTGGTCTTGCGCTAGGAGCGCCGGATCGTTGAATTATTGAGCCTCGGGGACCCGAGGGTGCCACAGGACTGTCAGAAACTATAGCTTTTTTGCTCTCTTCAGAACGGTCAATGTCTCGGCGTTCAAAAAGAGTGACAGTATTAGGATCAAACTTCTTCCTAGGAATTCTATACGCTACTTCAAGCTCGCTCCAAAGTTTTAGAAGTCTCTTGGATTCAAAAGAGATATCTTCATGCTCTGAATCTACAAGCGTTTCTATTACAGCCTCAATTTTCGAGTCGCTGATCTTATTTCGAGTCAGACGGGGGAATTTATAAAGAATATCGAGGATTTGCAAAATTATATTATTATCGTCTTTCCATGTCAATAGGGTAGTCCGTAGAATTTGATAGCCATGCATCTGAACAACACGATTCCGTACCTTTTCATCATCACATCTTTGTAAACGGTTAAGGAGTTTTACCGCAATCCATTTTTCCTTGCATTGCATAAGGGTAGCCATAACTTTTCTAACACCTTCTTCATTCAAGCTCTTTGGTTGCACACTATTAACATATTCCTCATCATCTTCGCCAGTTTTCTTCTTCCGGGGCTTTTTTGTGACAGTAAAGTCCCATCCATCATCATCATCAATCCCCAGAGCTTCAATGGTAGTATGTGGTAATTTAGTAGCACGTTCAGTTTGGGTCTTCCCTCCAATAAATCCAGTACAGTTTGGCTCCTGACAATAACATGGTTGGGGATCAGCACCATATCGGTCCACGTTGTAATTAAATACCAATTCCTCGCCTGCTGTGATATGGCGCTCGGCAAAAACACCCATGCGCAGCTTATCTCCAACAACCCATTTGTCAACATAACAATTAGGATTACATGAGTGATTACAGAAACGTCCCAGATTCCCCTTTTTAGTTGCATCAATAAACTCATTTTTAGTGAGAGACATAAAATAAAAATGCTTTATACCCTCCTGATCATATTGAATTGTTCGGCGTCGAAATGTAGATTCGTTTATGACCTCTCCGATATACTCATATATGAAGTCGTTTGGGTTAAGATCAGTATTTGCCCGTAAACCATAACCCTTTTTCTCTGTTTTTATTACAGATACATCGGCGTAATTTCGACGTTGGAACCTAGTATTTTGACAGCGAAGTCCACAATTACAACTACCATCCACGCATTCCATTTTAGTCGCACGATTTATACAATCTGAGTCTTCGCCGCAAGCGTGGTTTATACCATCCCCTAGACTAGATCAGTAATTTACTAAAAGTCAGAGGTGTGAATATTTACTCCATTCCTCAGAACAATCACAGTCTAAAGCATCATGATCACCAGAAGACCCCATGTATTTGGACCCGTATATACACTCCTTAATAACTTGAAAAACTGATACAGCCTCACTCATTACGTCTGGAAAATCGTGGAATAATTGAATTGGAGGCGAGGGTTTTTTTTGTGTAGATTTCCGTGATGATTTAGCAATCTTCTCTGGCACAAATTTTGCCTCCATTTCGTCCAGAATTATTTTCTTATTTTCAAATTCAGGAGTTTGGTTGTTACATTGTTTTATGGGGGTAGAAAGAGGTTCGCATTTCTCTGAATGGGAATTTGGACTACATTTCATGTGTTCCGAATCGCATTTATCCTCGAGTACATGACTGTGACCATCATAATTCACTTCATGAACTTCTTCTTCGTCCTTAAGATTTATATCATGGAGCACAGAATCGTCTGCTCCAGACCCATGGTTTGGGTAAGCGTCCAGCATTTTATTGCGTTGTGAAAAATACCCTCTTTTGGAACAAATACTTTAGATTGAGCTATTCTTGTCATTAGAAATCTAGAGCAGCGAGGATTTCACAACCTAAATTACCCTGTTTTTAATTATATACTAGACATTTAAATAGAGCAATAGTAAATAATGTATATTTGCCCTTTTAGTTGAATGGCGTGTGAGCATTAGAAATCAATTAGTCTGAGTGGTTGTCTTGCGACTAGGCAGTAGATTTTGCCTGAGGTATGGTATGGAAATGAACCAAAAAGACAGAATAGAAGGAATCACGGGAACTGATCTACATGAGGCGATAGTCATGAAGTGCAGGTTATAGAGGAAAGTGATAGGTATTGTAGAGAAGAGAGTTGTAAGCTGTGAGTTTCGGATGCAGAAAGCAAGTTGAACTAGAGATGTGTGCCAACTAATCCTGGAAATCTCAAACTTTCAGAATATATGCTTATTTTCAATTCAGTCTTTTTGGATTCTTGCTCGCATATTCTCAATTTCACAGATAAGCCTCGTTGCTTAGAGGGGAATCAAGTTGTCATGAATAGGATTGTTACCTAGCTATGAACAAGGTGCCGGCTAAGCACGAAACTTAGAAAAAAATAAATCCACCGACTTAATTAACAAAAATTCCATACATATAATTTTTACACAATTTTCAACATCTTAAATACGCTGTATTTGTAGGCCAGTTTATATGCGACTCATATTTCTTGAAGCCAATATGCATGAGACCAAGTAACTAAATGAAGATGTACTCTTTTTGGTTTTCTGAACGTCTGAAGGTCAAAGCACGATAATCGCCCTTGAGCCCTCCAAAGATGAGTATGATCTCAAATCAATAGTATAGCATAACATCCAATACCAAATACACATGGTGGATAATGTTTTCATGGAGTCATTACACTTGTTCTCACTAAACGTTAGTTATGGAACCTAAATAACATTCTGTAATATCTTTTAGGCCCAACGTACCAGGAAAATTTAAATTTTTGAAGTAGCGTTTGTAAAATCCGAGTCTTTCCAGATATTTCTTAAAGCTAGAGGTCGTAGGAGTTATTAACTGCCAGTATTTTCATATTCTATGTCATATTCTATGTTCATTTAAGGAGGCTCAACTGATTCCTACATCTGACATATGTAATGACACCAAATTGAGTGCTAGTTTTACTTTATCGTAAATATTTGAGTATTGGATATCCCGTTGCAACAGTGGTGGATTAGGCCAGTGCAAGTTTGAAAAGCACTTCACTTCTTAGATTGAGACATTATGAAAATCAAGTAGATTTTAAAAATTTAACAAAACCTGTGATACCTATGAATCCATCAT
Source organism: Oidium heveae (assembly GCA_003957845.1). Taxonomy (NCBI): domain Eukaryota; kingdom Fungi; phylum Ascomycota; class Leotiomycetes; order Helotiales; family Erysiphaceae; genus Oidium; species Oidium heveae. Next base: position 81,365 of record QVIK01000075.1, on the reverse strand, counting down.
CTGAGCCGAGTCAGTGTGAGTAGAGCAATAGCTAATATATACACTTCTCAGGCTGCAATCGATACGATTTTCTGATATTTGGTGAGAGCTGTCTTTGATAAGCCCCTTAATGCGCGCTATGGTATCATGATATAATAGCCATTTTGGATTGTGGGGTCACGAGGGGTGATCAGCATCCTCTCTTTATGGCCTCACGATTTTGATTAAATTTCTGAAGGCGGTTGCCCAATTATGGCGAGCGGGGCAGTTGGAAAAAAAAAAAGTGACTACGGCAACTCATCATGTTTTGATTACCAAGATATTATGTGAGGATAGTTTAGATCTTTTCAACGGTGCGCTGCGTTGTGGAACACTGTAACTCAGCTGAAGCCGAATTAGGCGAAGTCGCGACTCAAGACGATAATTCAAGTACAGGGCGACTCACCGGCCAGCAAAGCAGTGAAGCACGCAGCCCGTCAGCGAGTCACAGATGGCTTCAACCTATTCGAATCTTAGCCTCTTTGTTAGTTCCTGTTATGTGGGGATCTGATCTGCACAATGTGTGACTCTAGTCATCCGTCGCTCCCCTCAGTATTGATTGATTGATTGATTGATTGATTGATTGATTGATGAGTGATGAGTGATGGATAACTTGAATGACTAGACCGATTGACTCTCCTCGGCCGGGGACATTTGCCATGTTTTGTGATGCAGCGGATAGGCACAATCCACAGCCGGTGGGTGATTCAACTACCTTGCGTGCCCCATTTCTTAAGTTCTTTTTAGCACAATCCCAGGACCTGCAGGCTTTGGTACCAGTCCTTCCTTTTATGGCTGGAATGAATATGCAGTGTGTATGCAGCTGAGAGCAACTACTTTTCGATCTCATTTCATGGGCTGATCTCATCTGTTGACGCCCTCTCGCGCGCGCTTCTTTGCGGCTCCTGCTTCAGAAATCTAATGGCCAATATCTCCTATTCAAATTCCCTTCCTCTTGGCTCTTCATTATATTCATCATTCTCTCTGGTATCCAATATCTTCTGTCTACAGCCAGAGTTACTCGGATTGCCCATTCTACTTCTATCATTCATTCACTCTACTTTCGCCATTTATATATATATTGCTATTTAAGAATCATTTTTAAATTATTTAATACGCTTCTATTAATCCAACCTATAGAATTTACGGCCTCAATCTCTTATTTTATTTCAACCTGTGTTTTATACTCAGTCAGCTATATTTATCAGACTCACTTTGTTTTATCATTTTGTTAGAATTAGTGCTTATCCTGTCGTTTACGTTATATTATGGAACGAGAAGCATTCTCGGAGTCAGAGAAGGTATGTCACCTCAAATTACGGAATGTACATAGCGGTGATAGTTTTATATTAAACACTGGATAAAAGTATTTGCAGCACTAACTGCTGACTCTTATTTTTCTTTTATTAGCGTTTTCTCCTCACTCAGATACTGCAGGCGAGTTCTATTCCCCTTGAAAGAATTTTAATGCTCTTCAACGAGTGTAATGAGGAGCCTCGTTGGGAAAATATTTACCTTCCCCAAGGTGTGTTATAGCTTAATTCCTCTTTCATGATTTCAATATCTCCATAGTTTCATTTATAACACAACTAAAATATATATTTTTTCTTTGTAGTTTAACATTTACTTAAGTCTTTAGTAGGAAGAACTCTTCAAGAGTGTAAATTTGCGTTTGAGGCGATTCGAACAAATACATCTCCATTCTCCACGCCTAACTCTCCTGGATTCAATCGGGCTTGTATTAATAAGCGTAAAGCAGGGATTGGAAGTTTAGAATCTTCTTCATCGCTGTCTTTGGAATCAAAGCGACGATTGTCAGGAATTAGAGGCCAAGAAATAGGGGGTCAGATGATTCTTCCCAAGTTATCACCAACAGAATCCATGGCTTCAAGCTCGGAGGGCGTGTTTAGTCCGTATCCTATTCTTCCAAGACCAGCTTCAATGGATTCCGGGCATACGGTCCTAGAGGTTAGGAGCGGTCATCAGCATTTTCTTCCAAAACCTGCTTCAATGGATTCTGTATCCTCTGTTTTAGAGATTAGGGGTGGCCATCAACACATTCTTCCAAGACCCACGCCTATATTGGATCCAGGTCCTTCAAACCCTGAAATTGCGGTAAAGAAGCGTGGCAGACCACCAAAAGCTGAGATTGAGCGCCGGCAACAAGCTTTAGCGCGTGGGGAATTGAATAACCCACAATCTATGATGTCTCAGATTATGTATAAAGCGCCAGGAGAAAAAAGCGGTATAGGAAGCAGCTCTTCTATGTCAAGTCAAGTTTCCGCTTCTAGTCCAAATTCTGGACCTGTTGTCAAGGTTAGGCATCAAGTTTTAGGATAAGATATAATTTCTAATATCTAGCAGAAATCAGGTCCTCTTAGACAGCCTGGTGAAGGACGATTTTCACTTAACGATTACATTAAGCCTGTAGATCGACAGTCGCCAAGTAAAACTGAAAAAAAACACCAACAGTAACAACTTCGGCAGGTCCGGAGTCATCCACCCCAAGGATTCACATAAAATCAACATTCAAAGTTACACCAAGTCCCAAAAATTCTTTCAGTGACATGCTATTAACGGAATTACAAAATTTGGAAATATCATTTCCAAAGCTAGAACAGAAAATATCTGATGAGTATAAAGATTGATTTTAATATTTAAATCTAGTATGTATTAATGAAAGGAATAGGATTGAGAGAAATTCTTTTATATCAATTGTTGGAATTGATTCGAATTTATATGATTAATGTTTTACAGACGACTCAACTTCCATCTCAATTTCCATTTCAATAACTCATTCGAAACTATTTTTAATATCTAATTTTTTGTAGAAAACCTAGCTTAATAAGTCCTGTAACTTCAACTTATGAAGTATCAGGTCAACTAGCATTGTCTCAAATTCAAGCTCTTGTATATTGAAAGGGGTTAAAGGAAAGGATCTCAATGACATTATTTCAATGAAAGGTTTGATGAATATTTGGGGTAAATCAATTGGTTCACATTGCAGAAACCCCGATTATGGTAAAGATATTTCAGTTCTGACATCATTCATTACCTTCATATAGGCCTTTACTTCATTCCGATTGATAGAACTCCATAGAAATGAGTTGCTTGAAAGCGTATTCTTTGAGAAGTGTTATGAGAATACGGAGGCGCACATAATTTTTAGTACTTATCAAATAAAGCATGTATATCTTTTTGAAGGAGCTTAAAAATATGGAGACTCAAATAAACATATGATCTTGTTTCATGAGGAATTATGACTTCAAGTATTAATCATCATGTCGGCATAACTACATTTGTGCTGATCCACTTCGCAGAGGGGAATTAGTAAAATTACAGCGAGATTAAACAGATGACAAAACTTTTTAGAAGTTATTTCCATATGAAGGATAGAATAGTCGTTTTTCACACATCCCCTACTAAAAGCTAGTCCAATTTCAATTCAACAAAATACTCTGATGAACTAGTATGAATCATTTTGAATCATTTTGAATCAGTCGATGCCATACTAAAACCCCCTTTTCGACGAAAAGTTCGAAAATAAATCTCCTCCCCTCCTCCCTCTCCCCCCAACTAGTGTATATGCATCATGTTGTATTAGTAAATTATGTTCAGTTAACTTACGCTCATAAACATGAAAATAAATAGAGACATGCTATTTCACGTAGTGTTGATTGTCTTTGCATGACAAAAAAAAAAAAAAAAAAAAAA
>QVIK01000075.1:56923-77554 GCA_003957845.1 Oidium heveae | reverse complement strand
AAAAAAAAAAAAAAAAAAAAAAAAAACTGAGCGTACATGCAAAATTTAATAAAGTATTTTTGTTTTCGAGATGACGAGCATAGACTTTAAAATTATCAAAATTTTTATTTTTCTTATTTTTTCATCTCTCAACGAACTGAGGATCTTAAATTTCAGAACCCCATATGCATGTTATGACTTACACTATAACCCAGATTTAGCTCTCGGTAAGCATTCGCTAAAATAACCGATAACCGAATACAGGGATATTTTTATGTAGAATTATGTATATTACTATGTACCATATATCAAGTATATTAGTACGTACAACGTTACGAATGATAACAACCACTAAAGCTGTACATAGATTTAAGAGCTATGAGATGGTGAATAATGAAATTTATATTGTAGTGTATGACCAGCTTAGATAGAAAGGACACGAACAATCTTATGGTTTCTACGATATACGAGATATATTTTAGAAACACGGGATACCTACCTCCTTAGATAACCTCGAATCTACTCATTATATTTAAATTTCCGGTACCTCGGAAGCTCAGAACGTTAAAATCTAAGATAACAATATTTTTTTTTTTCCTTCTCTTTCCTTTTTACTTTTTTATCTCCGAATTTCTTGCATTTTGAGTACATATCTTATTTTCCTTCAAGCTCGTCAACTAATGTCGTCGTATATTAATCGCGGTATAAAATGCATGCAAGATTGAGTCGGTAGTCCAATTCGAAAGAATAAAAAAATAGATTTTTGATTTTTGATTTTTTTTTTTGATTTAATGATTTAGTGAGTAGAAATCGTCGATATTAAATTCTTGAATACATTTCATCACATTACATGTAACCAGAACTATTTATCAGCACAGAAATATCATTGATAGTATTCTTTTTCAGGAACAGGGGGGGGTTTTTTTTTTCTTTCCTTAATTTCTCATGTGCATACGGATAAACACAAGATCAAGTCCCTAGCTACATGATCATCTAGAATGATTCAAAATGACTTGTATCTATTCGGGAAAAAAAAAAAATTCTAATCAACAATCTTCTTGGTGTTGTGAAGTCAAGTTCTCTAATTCAAATTATTTATTAAAAGCGATGCACTCTTCCCGCTCAAGCATAAGTTTGATATTAATCATATATGAAAGTATCTAAGACAAGACTCAATAGTGGATCAGTAGTTAATAAAGATGGTTTAAATATATGACTTATGAATCTTAGAAAAGTAAGTTTTTGTTATAAAGATTTAGGAGATGGGACTAAAAAAAGGCCAAAGCCTATGTTTGTTAAGGTAGTAAGAAAAACAAAGTAGTCGCTTCCACTGGTACATATGCCTCATCTCTACGAAATAGGCCTAGCTATTCTAGCACTAGAGGTGGAGCGAGTACAGTATTCAGTATTGCAACGATAAGAAAAGAGCAAGTGGGTCTGAGTAGGTTATCTCTCGCTTCAGGGGCTAAAAGTGGGAACTAGACATACATTTTTACATTTTTTTCACAGCTAATTACTCAACTAGTGTTAAAGCCCTACCCTACCCTATCTCCAACCTCCTAGTTCGATTATTTTCTTTTTCTATAGCTAGCCATGGCTAGCGTTCTTTTAGCGTAAAATTGGACTCCGCGCTACGTCAGAAGGAAATGTTCTAGCGGGATTGCTAAACGAAGGACAGTACAGTTATGCAATGCATAAATGTAGGCTAGTATTTGACGTAATTCATGCTACATAGGAATTAGTCTGCCCTATGGACACGACTAAGCAAACAACAATTAAATGTAAACAACGTCTGGATAGAAATACTTGATTTTTTAAAAAGCCATTAACTGCTCTAAGGTTATTGATGATTGTAATTTTGGTCCCTCTGACTATCTTTTTGATAAAATAATTATACTCTCTAGCAACCGTCTTTATTGTAAGATCTTCTTTAAGATACTCTGCATTCGTCGAGCACTAAACTTACCGTGTGCTAGAAACTTCAACAACCATATCAGTACTTGTACCTTCCCGCTATATTTGCTTAACATGTCGCATTTGCTTTCCTTTCAGAAATTCTAGTTTGTAATTTTCACGAAGACGGATTTGCGGGCGAGCAACTGGATCACATCTAAAACGAATGGAGCAGGAGAGACCCACAGAATCTACATAATATATCAAGAAAATCAAAGAAAACACGTCAGCTTCCGGTCAATTCATTGTAGATTTGGAAAGTATAGGGGTCAGAAGTTGTCGAAAATATAAATCATAAACACCACTACCAAACGAGTTCCATTGCTACTGTCACTAGCTGTCACCAGCTTCTAGCCCTCCAAGCTGTCTCTTAAACAATAAAATCGACCGGACTGAAAAACTAGATATGTATAGGCTACAAATGCTGGGTTAAGTGGGAATTTTAAAAGGCTTTTTCTGAAAAGAGCATAAATGGTTCTCACGAGTGCTATCGCGTAGGTATACATACAGCTTCAAAAGACCTATAATCCTAACAATGAATGACAGAAACTTAGTCCGTAAGATTTAAAGATGTAAGGCACATAAGATACAAGCTTGTTTTATTGGATTTGGACAGAATTTGATGGTGGAGCTGTGTTTTAGAAGAGGATGATGAACAAATTCCTGACCTGCCAGGGTACAAATTTAGTACATCATCAAGAAATTATTACATAATGTGAGATTTGGGTACAGCTGGTGAAATTGACCATCTAATTGGCGTTTTTATGCGGGATTCATTAGGCAACAATTTGTAGGGGTCGTAGGCTAGCAATTACCATCGCAGTATTGACATTGTATAGTATCAATTAGCGCGAGGTTAAATACTCCGGAAAATTAATGTGCATAATTTTGTGCACATAATAAGTCCCATTCTTATAACGCACGTTTTTGAGCCGTATACATGAAGTTAGTTGACATATTTCGGACTAGACTATTACTAACATGTTGGCTCAATTTGTCGGTTGTTGTAAATAACCATGTCACGTCATAATGACGTCGCCCAAATTAGTTAAACCACCCATATATATTGTAAGCTTGTCAGAGACAGAAATAGAGTAGTTATCGAGAGAAAAGAAGAATATCACATTATAAACAAATACCAATTATACCGAATATTTTCCAACACTGATCAGTGTACTAAATACAGTAAACAGATTAGCCAGGTACAACTCGAAGGTATAAATTTGTAATCAGAGCCCTAGGAGCGACCGTAGGTATTCAAGCGTACCAGATCAGCCTACAGCTTGAAAACAATATTCCAAGAAGAGAATTGTCAAATCCGACCGTACGTAGCTACACGTGCCAGATCAATTTCACTCTACTCTGGGAAAAATTACGGTTGTCAATCTATTATCCCTGATCCGAAAGGAACAGCAAATAGTAGATCATCAACAACTACAAGTCGTAAAGGATTTGGCGTGCCAAAAACGGAAGAAAAATTTTTAAGCATGGCGTCAATACCACATCAACTAGGCGAAAAAGATAAAGACGACAAAGGATCAAGTATTTCGGTAGAGCAAATCGAAAACCTTTACCAATAAGAATTTGATCCAACTGATCATTTAATATCTATAATTCGAAAATTTTGTAACTATGCCTTCAAAGTTAACGTGGATAGCGAGCTACCGGGTAGTAATAATAAAAAGAAAGTTTGTTTTGTATGTCGACAACAAAGGTGCTGGTCTACGAAGCATTCGGATGAAGAAAGAAAAAACGCAAGACAAAGATTCACAAAAATTATGAATGCCTATATTCTCAAGAACAAGATATGTCTAAATCTGAAGATGAAAACTCAGAGCATGAAATTATCCACGAAATTGATGCGTTAACCATGGAACTTGACAAAAATTTAAGCAGCGACCTTTTAGATCCTGAATTCTTTCACAATTTTATCTGCCCAGTCCCAGCCAAACATGTAAAGTTGCATATTCAAAATTTAGCTAACAATTCATTGTCTCATCTTCTTACATGCAGTATACCACAGTCAGAAAACTTCGTAATCAGTGGTTGATATTCCTCAAAAATATTTCATGGTATTATGTTGGATACCGGAGCCGCCACAATTTCAACTGCAGGAAATAAGCAAGCGCAAGCTTATATATCTGAAATTGGTGGTGATATTGACACTTCCACAATAGGAAGTCTAACTGCCCATTTTGGTATCGGCAAATCATCATCACCCGGGACACTAGCAATAAACTCCCCTATTGGAAACCTAATCTTTCACGTTATTGACGCGGAAAGCTCTTTTTTACTATGCATTCAAGACATGGATAGGCTTAAAATTTATTTTAATAATTTAATCGATACTATCATCACTCCCACTGGATCACAATTTCCAATTTTAAGAAAATTTGATCACCCGTTCCTAATATGGGGTCGTGAATCAATGAACTATCTATCTGAATCTGAATTACGACAACTGCACCGAAGGTTCGGGCATCCTTCGGTTAACCGCCTAGTCCGCACATTGGAACGAGCCAGCCTCAGTGACCCAAAACATCGTCCTATCCTCAATTATATAAACAAAATTTGTGAATTCTGCCAAAAGCATTCTCGCTCTCCAAGTAGATTTAAATTTACACTAAAGGATGACACTATATTTAATTATTCAATTGTGGTAGACGTGATGTATATTGAAAACAATCCTGTTCTACATGTGATCGACGAAGCCACCACATTTCAAGCCGCTCGTTGGCTATCAAACATCTCGGCTACCCATACATGGGAAATGCTAAAACTATGTTGGATTGACATGTATGTAGGTCCACCGGATATTATTATCCATGATGCTGGTACAAATTTCGACAGTGCTGAATTTCGGCGAAATGCTTCCAGCATAAACATTAAATTGAAGTGTATTCCTGTAGAAGCTCCACAATCTGTTGGGCAAGTTGAACGCTACCATGGTCCACTCCGACGAGCACATGGAATAATCACAGAAGAACTAAAAGATTATCCCAGCTCTAAGGAAATTAGGCTTCAAATGGCGATTAAATCAATTAATGACTCAGCTGGTTACGATGGCCTCATCCCCACACTCTTGGTCTTTAGTATATTTCCAAAGCTTTCTAAAAATGATACTCCATCACTTTCGACAATGCAGCGAGCTGCTACTATAAAAGCTGCTATGAACGAGCTCTCAAAAATCAAAGCAAATCGTCAAATAAAAGATGGTTTGCGTCAACGGAATGGCCCATACGTATCACAAATCCACGACGCTGCTATAGGCTCTAACGTTTTAGTTTGGCGTGTGCACAAAAATAAATGGACAGGTCCCTACAAACTACTAAGCATTAAAGATGAAACATGTACCGTCGAATTACCAAGTGGCCCCCAAGATTTCCGATCAACTATCGTAAAAGTTTTCAACGAACAGACATTACATGATATTAATCATACTACTGAATCGCCCAGAGAAAAAGAAATTGAATCAAATGCCAATAAGGAATCCCAATATTTGTTGCCTCGTGTTAACCCACCGCGCACACAACAATTACCTAAACGTTACCGTACAAACATAGCAGAAATGACAATATTTATCTCTGAAGCAAATAAGATACCATCTCCTAATTTCATAAGTTTAAGGCAAAAAGAATTAACAGGTTTATTTAACAGCGGCGTTTTTCAAATTGTCCACAAACATGATATCCCATCCTCGGCTCGAATATTTGGAAGTCGATTCGTCGATACTATCAAAAATAAAGGAACAAATAAGGCTTACGAAAAATCACGGCTTGTTGTTCAGGCTTATAACGATAGTAGCAAAGAGAAAATTCTGACGCAATCACCCTCTATTCAAAGATCCAGTCAACGTCTAATTTTATCCTTATCGCAAGTCTTAGATAATGTCGACTTGTACTTGCGTGATATAACACAGGCATATACCCAATTGATTTCTTCTCTAGCTCGTGATTTCTACATCAAAGCCCCAAAAGAAATGAATTTATCCCTTGGTATGTTTTTAAAGGTTGTAACGCCTCTCTATGGTATTCCTGAGGCTGGTGCACATTGGTTCGAAACGTATCAAAATACAATTGCTGAAGAAAACATTTACAAAAGAAGAATATATCCAGCAACGTGCCCGTGGTGCTTATGTTGCGACCGTTTCACAACCACAAGCCGCTTTCTCTCTTTCATTTGCTGCACAAATAACTGAACCTACATATGATGATGCGACATTCCTCAATCGGTGTCTTTTATGGCAAATCATAGGTAAGGGTCTTAATTACGTCAAACTAGATGGTGGTACTTGGGAAGTTGGGCAGCTGAGTTTATACTACCACATCCTTTAGATTCTATAAAATTCTTTAAATGTGGAGAGCGTAGTTCAAATTAGGCTAGTCACAAAAACTAATGCACGTCGGTCGACATAGGATAGGATAGGATAGGACGGATAGTAGTACTTGGACTTAGAGAAAACATTAAGGAAAGGAGCAAAATAGATAAAGTTTAGACCAACATTTCTCACACATAATTCTAACCCGCCTTTCACCGTCCTGGCATACAATTAATTGCTCTCCTCGCGTCCAGCAGAGGATGAGTTAGGTACATAGTCATCAAAACTAATGCACGTCGGTCGACATAGGATAGGATAGGATAGGACGGATAGTAGTACTTGGACTTAGAGAAAACATTAAGGAAAGGAGCAAAATAGATAAAGTTTAGACCAACATTTCTCACACCGAATTCTAACCCGCCTTTCACCGTCCTGGCATACAATTAATTGCTCTCCTCGCGTCCAGCAGAGGATGAGTTAGGTACATAGTCATCAAAACATCCTATAATTTGAACGAATTCTTTAAATTTCTCGAGACAATTATGCCCAAGAAGTTGTCTCCTAAAGTACTCTATGGTCATACCATTTCAAAGTTTACGCATTTGGTTTGCGTGCCTTCGACAACGAATAAATTGTGTAGGAGTGGTCTCTTATCCACAGACGCATACTAGATTAGCGTCTACATATTTCAAGCGATGATGATAGGCTGCGAAATCATCATGACATGTTCTAGCAGCTTGTAGCTTATGTTGTAGCCACCGAGGTAATGCTAATTTAGGTGGTTTGCTTGGACGCATTTTCAAGTCTACATCTTGATATCTAGCTGGACAAACTTCAGACCACCATCTTCTACTAAGGTTTGTCATTTCTGATATATCAGCCAACGAAGGTACGCTACGGTGATAAAATCGGGCTGAGTATGTATCTTCGACAGATGTCGAAGGGCAAAACAGACTTTCGCGTCTACTTCTTCATTTCCGGTAATTCTAGAGTGTCCTAGCACCTATCTTTACTCTGCTTCAACAGAATTTGCTAAACTATGAAATAGTTTAGTTAACCTAATATTGGAAGCTGATTTTTCGGTGTTTAAAGCCATCACTGCGACCTGATTATCGAGAAGTACATATACCTTCTCACCATTATTTCTCACGGACAAGGTTTCACGAAGCGCAATGGTCGCACTAAAAACCTCTGCATGGTAGACTTCTCTACCATGTAACACTCCATGTCCCTTTTGAAAGGTTATTCCTACGCGTTGTAGGACGAATCCCCAAGGTGATCGACCAGGATCTTCTAATGACCTGTCAGAGTAGGCACATATATCAGTGGGAGCAATTGAGCTTAACCAAAGCTCATGATTCTGTACTCCGTTTGCCTTTGTTCTAAGCATAAGAGTATAGACCGGAGCTGGTAGTGGCTCCGCGTTTTCTGCTTGGGGCAGTTGTCGATATGCACGCTGAACACGAGACATTTGTGCTTCGGGCTTCTTTGATAGCCTTGGTCTTCTTTTAAATTTTAAGGTTTCCTCATTAGGATATATACTCGCTCTTGTTATAAGAAGATGGTGGTCGTTGAGAGAATTCAGACGAGCCTAAAGTCGTAGTCGATGTCCTTTTAGGAGTATGTGAGCTGGAGGTACACTTTCTTCCCGAAATAGGAATACATTTGTAGTAGTTCTTCAAAAGGGTAGAGCAGCTCTGAATGCCTTAATTATGACCTTATTATTTAACTCGCGGTGAAATGATATCGGAAGCCTAACGATACCCGTTGCAGTCGGACGAGACAAGCCTGGCCACCACAGTTTTTTTCCATGCATTGCAATTGGAATTACACATGAATATACGACAGTTATTAAATCTTTGGGGGCTACTCTCCTTTTGATGGCGTTGAGTTGTCGCATATACTGGGCCAATTTTATTGCTTTTCCACACCAGATTCATACATGGTGTTTAAATGTAGGCTATGGGTCGAGTTATACCACCAACCAACGAATTTGCTCAGTCAATTTAATTGTTTTCCCATTCACCTTTTTCTTAGCAAAATCTTCTTTCTTACGCCCTGGGAACTGTACCACTCCTGACTTATCCGAGTCAAATAGAACCGCGTTTTCATGGGCCCAATGTGATAGGCTATCGATTTCTTTCTGTGCTACGGCTGCAGACCCTGAAATAGTGCAGATAGCAACACTATGAGTTGCCCTTGTAAGTGAAATGCGCCACCCGCCGAATTTCGATAGCAGACGCTTGGATATCATCACTATTAGTATCGATTTCTGATTCTTGGCAGCTTGTTATGTCGATGTGAATATTCTCAGCTGAGTCAGTGGATTCTTCGGCTGTTTTAGCTCGGAGCACAGCTAGGTACTCTCTTTCTTTGGTCTGGCAGTAGATCTTCATCTACTCTTTCGTAGGTACCGCTGCCCGAGTTGGACAAGCTAGGCATCTTCGGCTATTGGAGTGTTGTGGGCCTCCACAGTTTCTACAATTGGTTATAGCAATGCACAAGTCTTCTAGATGGTTGGTCAAGCCACAATTTCCTCATGATGGTGCTCTAGACCAGCTCTTAGCTGAGTGATCACCATTGCAGCGCTTACAAAATTCGATATGCCACTGCTTTTTGAAGGGCCGGGCGATCCCGGATTCGCTAAACACTCTGAACCCTGAGCGTGGAGCTCTTGTGAAGAAAGCCATCAAAGTTCTGTGGGGTGTTTTTGGGCTATTTTAACCAAATAGTTTTAATTTTGCCGGTCGCACAGAGCAAACTCGCTCAATCTTGTCAGAAAGCATTGATCCGCTTACTTCAACTTGCCCTTGTTCCATATAGATAAAGGCTGGCACTGTTGGAACTAACACTGAGACCCAGTTGGTGGCAGGTTCCAACTTCGCACCGGATAAAAATAACTCATTTCCTGCTTTTAAAGTTTCCTCCAGTGCTTCTGAGTTGGAAGGGCTCAAGGTAAAACCTGAGTGTACAGGCTTTATTCTACCAACGAGTGAAGGTGAGATAAGTAATCTTTTAATAATTACTTTACAGACACCAGCAGATGATAGTTGGCGCCACTCGTGGTCTTTAGGAAGAGGGAGAAAGAGTCTTTCTCTGAGATGGCTTTCGTTGAGGAAGTTGTGTCTTCAGATTTATCTTTATTAGATAAGCTATGAGATGTTTTGCCTAAAGGTGTCACTCATGCTGTAGCATTTAGATTATCCCTTGCCTTTGCGTGCTACTGTGGCCCAGGAGTTGTTTCTAAAAAGAGCTTAGGAACTAAAGAATGTATCTATATAGGAAATGAATGTCAAAATCGTGTTTTGTGCACTGTACTATATTGGGTTTAGAGATCTGTTGACCTGACAACCCAAGACATGCGTCTCCTAATGTTAATCTCTAGCTATCATCGCCAAGTCTTATAGAAACAAAGATATAAACAAACCGCAACAAACAGGTATGTTAATGGCACTCCCGCTCCATAGGACTCAGCTATAACAGAGCAGTGCTCTATTCCCGCACTATTGGTCCTATAAGTTACATAAATTGTCAGATCTTTATTTGTAGAGCGAGTGAAGACATCAAAGCCTCGAAATAAATACCCAAAGCATGAGTATTAGCCAAAGAGAAAGTTTGATAACGGTTATCATTGTCATGCCGCTAGTATTTTCAATTATCTTGTAGCTATATGTAGTAGCTTCGATACTGAGTGGCACTTTCAATGCTAGTGACTCCACTTGTCTGAAGTTATGATATATCTCTGTTAGTGTTTGGAATGTACTACGGTCATCAACAAAGTTCAGTATCACAGCGATATCGATATCTGTTTATAAGCTGTGATGTTTGTGATGCATATGAGGGGTCAGCTATTTTTAGACTAGATTTAACCGGAGATTTAGCACGCTTGAGCACGGAAGCCGTTCTATTTCGCTGCTATATCGCCCTTTAGTTTCTCACAAATTCAGACACATGGCTGTCTTGTTCCAGGCAAACATTTAAAACCGGCATATGAGTGTTTTGATACCTTTAAGAACCAAAGATCCAGCCAAGGCGTGTTAATATTCAAAAACACCTCTCATAGTTTAATATGTGGTCTTCAACTGCATACTATACCATCAGTATCTCTTATCCGAAACAAACATAGAGTCGGGCCAGTTAACGAGCTTGCACTAGCTATTCTTCTAAGCCGTCTTTTGTACCCTCTTTGAATGCGAGAAACACGAAACTTATTAGGCTGATTTTAGTATCTATTCCACTATAAATTCTTTTACTCATAACACGATTAGTATCCTTAATAGTGGTTCAGAAATGGAATGATCTAGAAATTTTAAATTATCAATCTGATAGGAGGTAAACGGTGTGGGAAAATTACGTCTTTTTCAATAGAAATAAATAATTGCATAAGTTGTTCGGCATTTAGGGCGGGGGCGGAGATGTTTCGGTAGCAATCATATTTTATTTAATGAATCGGAGTCGTCGGCTGTAACAAGCGTATTTTAGGGCCTACCCCGAATCGTCCTGTCGATTGGACATAACCTTTTTATTCTAAGCCAATCATCATGAAGTTGGCGGATAAGTTACATAATGCCAAGAATTCCTAAATATCTTAGTCCCCTTAAGTTATTAAAATTGTTGCTACCTTTTTAAAAGTTGTTGATTTCGAACCATATCTCTGTACTATAAGTTTCAATTCAATTTACAAGAAGCTCATACATTCTTTGTAAATAGTCTCATCGATAACAATACACGTTGAGCTCTACATTAATTTGGGCCTCTATCTTCGAGGCTTAAATTGCAATTAATCGAATATCTGCATTTTATTTAGAATGGCAATAGCCAAAGAATCAAATCAATGGCTTTTTACGGAAGAAGAAGTGATGAGTTCGCCATGCATCTTAGATGGACTTGATCCAGTCGAGGAGAGATCTCGAAGAGCCAAAGGCGTTAATTTTATTACGCAGGCTGGTATACTACTTAAGCTTCCGCAACTCACAATTGCAACTGCTAGTATATTCTTTCATCGTTTTTTCATGCGGCAAACCATGCTTCCTGAGAAAGGTGGCTCTCATCACTATGTATGTTTTGTTATAAATCACCCAAGCATCGTTTCATCTGGAATCAAAGAGCTACGGACTTATCGCTGACTTCTGAATGGAATATTGCTGCCACGTCAATCTTTCTTGCCACTAAGACCGAAGAAAATTGCAGGAAAACCCGCGAAATTGTTGTAGCTGTCGCAAAAGTTGCTCAAAAAAACCCGTCTCTTATAATTGATGAGCAGTCAAAGGAATACTGGAAATGGCGTGATAGTATTCTATTTCTTGAAGAGCAAATGCTTGAGCTTCTTACTTTCGACCTAGTCGTTGACACGCCTCATACCAATTTACTGCGCTGCCTAGAAATTCTCTCAATAGAAGAAAATAAGTCGCTACGAAATACTGCTTGGGCATTCCTTAATGACAGTTGTATGACGCCTCTCTGTTTAATGATGCCAGCGCTAGACATCACTATTGCAGCGATTTATTTCGCCGTCAAGCTCAACAATGAAACTCTTCCAGACGTAGATAATAAGCCTTGGTGGCATCGTATCGATGGCGACCCGGAAAAAATTGTAAAGGCAGTTACTGTTGTCAGTCGTTTTTGGACTGAAAATCCCTTGAGAAAAAGTGATCGTCCCCAAGGAAGCTCTCCATCTTCACAAGATGATCTCGAGAGAACCCGACGACGAGGATCAGACTACATGAGTAGTGCTGGTGACTTTTCTGATAATCTGATTGAGTCGGTCCAAACTCCGATTATTCAGGATTCGTCTAAAAGTCAAGATACATCTGATAGCTCAGTACGTCAAACGAATACTGTAATAAGTACAATTGAGAAAAAATCACATTCGCAATCAGAAAGTGAAAGTAGCCTGAAAAATGAAACTTCTGATACCAAACCTTCACCTCAAAGTTTAGTATCTCAGGAAGGATCATTACATAAGATATCAAATCAATTAGATGGTAATGGCGAAACTGATGGAGAGTTTGAAAATCAAGCTTGTGATACAAACAATTCCTCTCAAACCCAAGAGAGTCAACATGTTCAGTTTTCTAACAGCAATTCTAATCCCATCTCAAGCCCGGCTAAACGAAGATTATCGGAGGAAGAATCAGATCAGCGTGACGAAAAGCGGTTAAAAACCGAAGATTTACCTGATGAGTGACTAGATACTTCTTTACTCAATAAAGATTGTTTTATTCAACCATTTTATTACGGCCGAGTGTCTTATATAAAATATATCACTTGGCCGTAATAATATGATTAGATAGAACAATTTTTTATTTTTTAATACGATATACCCTAAGTATGTAGAATTTGTTTTTGTTTTTTTATTTTTATATTTTTATTTATTTTTACTTTTACTTTTAAAGTCAATTGGGAAATTAAACGTTAGAGACGTTTAAAATATCGGGACAAAATTGGACAATAACACCAAACTTAGCTTCACTTCTACCATTAATACTTGGTGTCAGCAAAATAAATCAACAACAGATCTTAATATAGATCTCCTCTGTATTCCCGATTAAACAACTTCTACAAATTGGTTCGATTAAATTGATACATGTCATATTAAACTCATTGAGTTGCAAAAGCTCTTTAGGTCAGATTTCCTTCTACGTAAAGGTTTTTTGTTGAACTACGTGCTTACTAAAATCCAAAATTAATTAAATATGAAACCAATAGCCTTGAGCCAAGTATTTATTCTCAAACTGAAAGATCAGTAGGATTAAAAGCAACGTTAAGAATCTATTTCAACAAAAAAAAAATATTTTTGAATGATGATATAATTTTATTAATATGAAGCTAAGCTTATTCAAAATTTAGAAACTGGATAGAAAATTGACTGAGGTGACCTATTAATTTTTTGCTTGAAGGTGAGCTTGAAAGAGCCATATATCTAGGTGGTCACCGAGATATGTTCGTCTCTCTTTAGTAGACTCTTGTCTTAACTAAATTTCCGACTTTTTAGAAGCAGATGATGCGTTACTACGCTCGAAGCGTTATGTATTTGTTCGATTGGTTTTTGCCCCACCTCACCCCCTTGTCGTACCTACAATTCTCTCTAAAAAATCGCCCTTAAGCATTAATAAAAGAGCCGAAGATATAGTTTTTGCATTGCAAAATTCATTTGCAAAATAAGCGAAGAGATTTCTACCCCATAATAACGGAAACCCCTAATGGGAACAGAATTGTAGAGAGGCACGTCAAAGATGTCGGGATATACTGCGCAATGAAAATTCTTCTGATGCAGATAAAAAAGAATTTAGAAGAGTCATTAAAAGAGCAAAACGCTCATTCTATCAGAAAAAAGATGACATCAGCAGAGTAAAGGATATCTTAGATACTGTTAGATGGCAAAGGTCAAAAGGTGTCTTTCGCTCCCCCCCCCCTTCCACAACCCTCTATCGCCAAATTACCCACCAGCGCAAGCTCTTGGGGACAAAAGAGAGGTTCTCTTCAGAAATCAGAAATCAGAAATCTTCAGTCTAATCAGTCTGAAACCGCAGATATTCCCCTAAAAATAATCCATCTGTTCAAAGTAATTTATCCCTTTCCTGAAACTAATAATGATAGAAGCATCCATAGCTATTCTAGGAGCTGGAAATATGACACTCGGTAAAGACGGAATCTCTTGAGCAATGCCTCGCCTCATATGGCCATATATTTCTAATCTAGCATTAAAACTTTTTCAAGCATGCATCGATATTGGGTACCATCCTCGTTGCCTTCAGACAGCCATTCTAACGATTATTGGTAAACCTTATAAGATAGATATGACTACCCTTAACTCTTATAGACCTATAGCCATGCTCTCAGTCTCTGGTAAAGATCTAGAAAGACTTGTCGCGAGACGCATGGTATTGATTTTCATGAAGTCCATAATTCTTGCTCGCCAACTGCTCGATGCTCTACCACTTCGATCGTCAGTAGATTTAACTACTTATCTGGCTCATGATGTAGAGAATGCTCCAAATAAAGGACAGATGGCATCTATCGCAAATCTTGACATCAAATGAACATTTGATACAGTACTCCCAGGAAGACTTGTAAATCGACTTCGGGGACAAGGGTGGCCACCACGGCTTTGCCAATGAAATGCTTCTTTCGCAACGGAGCTTACTGTTTCGGTTCGATTAGATGACGAAACTGACCCTCCTCTAGTAATCAACTGCGGCCTACCACCCGGTTCCCCGATATCTCCAATCTTATTTATGCTTTACATTTCTCCTCTGTTTCACTTGAAAGATCTCAAAAAAGCGTTTTGCTATACTGACGATGTGGCCATCCTTAAGATCCCCCTCTCACATGGTTTTATTACCGTATTTATTCTCGTTCATGGGCTTATTTCTTTATTTACGGGTATGCCTTGAAGCATTGGGATTTATGGGCGAGCTCAGCGAATCCTGATAGTCTTGCTATCTCAAAAACCCATTATGATTATCGAATCACGCTAGTGGAGGTTTAAGCACGACTACCTACGTCGCCTTATCTTTCCTCGACTCGATCTAGGTAGTTGGATATTGGTCTCACGAGTAGTGCCTAAAGCGGTAAAAAAAATGTAGACCATATTAGATAATAACTTCCAAAAGTGCATTGCACCATGGAGGAAGGTCGTTAAGCAAGAGTGGAAAAGTTTACAGAATCTAAAGGTAGATCCATAGATTTTTGCCAAGGATCACACAGGACCATGCTAGTGGGCGTGTGCATGCGAGCTATTTCTTGTGAGTCACTTTTTGACCTATAAGCGCATATTGGGTTGCTATGAGGACGTCCAAAATTAATTAAAATTTTTCAATTGGATACGACGTCGGAAGCAAAGGCCATTTTGAATAGAGCCTCGACTTATTCTTCATTCGCAACACTTATTATTGGCAGCTTCTATACTAGGAGAATACATCCAAGATTCAGGTTCCGAATCCTCTTTGGAATACGGGCTTCAAGATATAGAACAAGAGTCTGAAGAACTAGATAACTCTGAAGATAAAACCATAAATTCTATTTCGATAAGAATCAACTTAACGTTGGATCTGTTAAGGATGTCGCTAATGAGCAGGCAAAAATTGGAAACATTAAGTGCCTCGGGAGAGTTTAGGCTGGATTCCAAAAAAAATTGACATTGGTCGATGAAATATAACATCACAACAAAGGACAATTTCAAAGACGTGGGTACCCAACAGGCATCAAGCAACGATGTACCACAAATCAATCACACATAATTGAGTGAGGGAACTTTTATTTCAAGTAGTACTCAATCTTACAACTTTGTCAGTAACTCAACTTCAATAACAGTATATATAGTGTGAATCGCTTTTCATTGTTCACTTTCATACCCTTTTCTGGCTCCATTCTAATAAGATATTATATTGTTTGACGAAGAGGCTTTTTAATATATGTACTGATATAAAAAATAAATAAATAATGAATATAAAGTCATACCCTAACCATAAAATTAGAATTTTAAACTTCAAAAATATTCCAGTTCTTTCGCCTACTTAAAATCTGCATGAGCTCGTACTAAAAGTGATTCACATTTACTGTTGATTGTTGACTGTAGCTTTTGCAACGATTGAAAAATTGAATAATTTTACATGTAGCATCACAGAATTTATAATACAAACGATTCAGGAAAATTAATATATATTTTTAAGAGATATTTACTGGTACAGCAGTAGATATATTTCACTTAAATAATAGTTGTTGTGATGAACGGATCTTTCGTTGATATCAAGGAATTAATGATATTTAAGATGCTCCGGGATTTCAGAGTTGTGTATTGAATATTTTATGCAATAATCACATGACCCTCCAAACAGTCTTACAGGTTAAGGGTCGTTCTTGGAACTTGATTAGTTTAATTCGGGTATTAATACTGTCTAGAACAAGAATTGTTTACCGAGGTAATCGGATTTTGAAGGTACGAGATTATACATTATCGGCCCGAGGCACTATTAAACAAATTATCTCGGACAGTCACTTGTATTGTTAGGTTTTACTTAGATTAAGAAAAAGTTTGTATCAATTAAGAATGTTGCGCTCAAATACCTTCAGTAATCGATAATTGATTATATTATTACTTCAGATGTAATTTAAATGCAAAAATATTTTCAAACAAACATGGACATCCTTTGTTTCTGTTGATAGTAAAGGAGTGAATACAATCGCAACATCAAAATGATCCCTTTAGCATCGCCGACACCTTCTTCATCTATCGATGTTCTGTTCAATAACCCAGTTTTCGCTGGAGGCATTGGCCTTGGAGGCATAGCAGCAGCTTCTGCCATCGCACGGCGCTGGACTATCAAAGCTGCATCATTGATAAAACGAAGATTGCTTGTTGACCTTGAAATTAGTAAACATGACCATTCATATCAATGGATATTGTCATGGCTTTCAATGAATCGATGTTCAAATGGGTTTTTAACTGGACAGCTCACACGTATCCATCAATTATCAATGCGTACGGTGGCAGCCTCCGCCGAGAAACCAACAAGATTCTTGGCCCAGCCAGGTTATGGACGGTATATCTTGAAGCATAAAAAAGCGTTTATATCAGTTAATAGGGTAAAAGATGCAAAAAGCTTTAACCACACCACAGGCGAGCCATATGAAACCCTCACTCTTACAACATTGTATGCTCATCGACACATTTTTGAAGATATTTTCTTTGAAGCACATCAGTTACAGCAATCAGAAAATCAAGGTAGAACTATTACATTGGTGCCTCGCGGAATGGACTGGGTACCATTTGGGGTACCTCGACGAAAGCGACCATTGAACTCAGTAATACTTGATAAAGGCATCAAGGAAAAAATATTGTTAGACGTAAAAGAATTTTTAGAACGTCAACAATGGTATGTAGATAGGGGTATACCGTATCGGAGAGGATATTTGTTATACGGGCTACCAGGAAGTGGAAAAAGCTCTTTCATACAAGCTTTAGCCGGAGAAATTGATTTTAGTATCGCTATGATTAACTTGAGCACTAAAGGTATAACCGATGACAAATTAGTTGATCTTTTAACACGACTTCCGCCTAAGTCAATACTTCTCCTAGAAGATTCAGATGCTGCGTTTGTGAACAGAAGACAGGTCGAACCCGATGGCTATAGCGGCCCAACAGTTACTTTTTCTGGCTTACTAAATGCACTTGATGGAGTCGCTGCTGGCGAAGAGAGAATTATATTTCTTACAACAAATCACATTGATCGCTTAGATCCAGCACTTATTCGTCCCGGAAGAGTGGATATGACCATTAGAATTGGAGAAGCATCACGATATCAAGCAACCGAAATGTGGAAACGCTTTTATGGGACTTTGGATCAAGATGGAAGAGGCTGTGAACGATTCTTGCGTAGACTTGAGGAGTTAAGTCTAATCTCAGATTCTGAAGGCAAGTTAAAACCACAACTACATACTAGCACAGCTGCTATCCAGGGGTTATTCCTATTCAACAAGGATGATATGAATATGGCTATAACCCAAGCAGAAGGTTTGATCCCAAGGGTATATGAACCTAAAATTCCAGTGGGTGTAAAAACTCCTGCCTAGTTCATTGATGATCGCTTATTACCAGTGTGATAACCTAAAAACACAATAATTAGATTTCTCAGATTGCTTACGAATAGAGTATATTCGAACGTTCGAACAGTAAAAATAACTATTGTGGGTAGCTCTAGTTGGTCTTTCAAACTTGGGCGAATTAAAGATAAGCATGTCTACAGGTGAGGTTGCAAGGTACCAACTTATTCCGACGATGAACTTCCAAAATACTAGTTCAAGGAAAAATTCTTCCATCATACTCCATTATTAATTTATTTATATTCTAGCTCTAGTTCTAGCTACACTTGGCCAAGTAAAATATAAATATGTACTAAACGTAATAAGACGATACTGATCAAAGAAGAAAGCTGAGAATATTTTGTCATAGCAAATGCGTGCACTTGAAAATCCCTTCCGAACACTATCGTGATTATTTTCTAATACAAAATATTCAATGGGAAAAAGTTTTATCCCCCACCCCTAACTAAATTTCGTAAGATTCTAAAAGTAATGAATAGATCATTTCCAATAGATAAGCGACTTCTCATCGGATATGATACGATACTACAGTATAGATAGTGAGCTAATTAAGTGTAAGAAGTATGGAAATCAAATTTTTTTCAATTGATGCTAAAGTTTATATGTTAAGTTTATTTAAATCTGTCATCTCCGCATTAGTGTAGGGGTTAACATACTCCGCTTTCATTAACGAGCCGGAGAGCCCCGGGTTCGATTCCCGGATGCGGAAGTACCTAAATATTTTTGCCATAGTGAAGTTTTATATCAGATTGATGATAGATTTACCATCAATCTCTATCCTATGGACAGAAGAATAATCTCTTAGTTGGGGAACTGGCCATCACTAGGATATATTCATTCTATATCGTCTTCATCATCCACACCAATCAACCAACTTTACTATAATTAAGTATCGATTTTGGTTTACTCGATCCAAATTTCCTTACCAATAAAATTGTATGGTAGTCATATTTTGTTCAGTTACTACATTATGATAGAAAATCGGTCGGATAGCTAAGCCGTAAATCATCCAGGCTGGTCTTCCAAGTAAAGATTCGGTAGCTTGAATAATTGCCCCACTGGAGACGAAAGACGGCTATTTCGAATCCAGCAGACCCTTCTTTCTAACTTGGGCTGCAGAAGAGAAGGCGAAGATATATGATTATGCACACTAGGATAGTCTAAGGTTTTTTTCTTTTTTTTTTTTTTTTTTTTTCGAGAGAGAGAGACTTTTTCCCTTAATTGGATACTCACGGTTGAGGTTGGGGTGTAAATCCTCGCTTACCTAGATAGTGGTATCAGCGAACGCTATCCATTCATTGTACGAGATGTTATACTTAAACATCAATATCTTCAAATTCTGTGGTTGTCTCATGCTCTATGAGCGCTAGGCTTGTGCCTGGAATTTTAAATACACACACAAAAAAAAAAATGATGGAAAATCATCTCGAAAATTATTTATTAAGGTCGTAATGACAGGACATACAACTTATTAACATATTTTTTGGCTTGTACAGGGTGTTTCAGTCTTAGATTATGAAGCCTCGGCTTAACCAGAATTTGACAAGTATATTTGAAGAACGATAGCAATCCTCACAAACAAGAGGTTATTAGCTATTAATATGAAGCATTTTAGAACAACAATAATAGTAATACTAATAGTGATTCCCCATGTATCTACAAAACCATGGTACTTCCGGAGTCTGACTAGTTTGAGTTAATATCTATGTGTCTTGGCATAAGACCAAAGGTGAACCAAAAGTCACTTGAATCAAGACAACGACCAAGTTGTTCTGGTGTTCTCGGCAGAGCTTTGATATTTTGTTCTTGCATTAGTTCGCTAATCCATTGAACATATCTTTCGTTACGTTCTTGATTGTCTTTAGAAGATGAATCCTCTCCCAACCCAAGAGCAATTTCCCACCAATCATGAATGATCAGGTCGGTAATTAACTATAACAGTTAAAAGTAAGTCATACAACTCAGAATCATCTATCTTCAGGCAGAAGAAACGAAACGAAACGAAACGAAACGAAACGAGGATTGCGAAGATCAGATTAGAAAAAAACATGCTTTGGATGGGGGGGTAGTAGGGGCAGCAAGAATTTAAATCAATCAATCAATCAATCAGACATACATATCTTTGACCCGTAGCAAGATCTGGATTTTGATGAACTGCTATGATAGCACGAGCAACATCTTCGCCATGAATCAAGTGTAAACTTTTTAGCTTTCCTAATGCTTGCTTAGTCGAAGCCACTCTTGGGATCCAACTTGTAGGTATGCGTTGATTGCCCCATAAGCCAGCCAAATTTAAAACACATCCTCCAGCTCTCAATAGATTAACTTCAGCCATCGCGCGTGGGTTGATGGAATCAAAACACGACTTTCTCGAGATCCATAATTCTTGCCCTTCAACATAATTATAGATATTCGTACTTCCTAATTGAATCCAAAATGGCTTGGAAGGGGATATCGTTGTGTCTTTGTGTAAATCATTATAGGTATTTATTAGCCACACCGACGATAGCTCGCCGGGGATGGGGAAAGTTATCAGGACAGTCTTGGCATATGGGAGTTCGGCGTATTGTTTGAGATCATCTTCGTCCCTCGTGTCGGGGTCGTATTTGAAGTTAAACTTAAGAGTATTATCACGTCCATCTGTCGTTGTAGCGGCATATTTTATATCCAGAGATGTAAGGAGAGGTATTAAATATTGTGATGTCCATCCAGCTCCCAGAATAAGGAAATCAACGGACTGAGCGGCGATGCTCATTTTTTTTTTTTTTTTTTTTTTT
>QVIK01000075.1:29266-56796 GCA_003957845.1 Oidium heveae | reverse complement strand
TTTTTTTTTTTTTTTTTTTTTTTTTTTTACTCTCTCTCTCTCTCTCCTCTTATTGGTTGGCTGCTTAACAAAGGCAAGAAAAAAAAAAAAAAACTAAAATTTATTTCTCATATGTTGGAGGCTGAGATGTAGAATTTATTTACATGGTCACTTCGCACATTCAAAAATCTATAGGACAAATAATTTAACACTGAGGGTTCCTTCGGATAGGCAGCCCTATGAATAATTAAATAAATAAACCTTATTGAAAAGCTGTGCAAAGAAATAGGTTTTGTTGAGTGGAACGGAAACCCCCCCTCACATTAACTAGAAGCATACGTATAATTCACTTCTAATTTACATAATATAGTCTGAAATAGAATGCTCAATCATCTTATGATATTGGTTTTAAGGTTAAAGGGTTTTGTTATTTGGCATTGAACTATTCCTTTTAGGGCATGGTCTGAGTGTGCCTATTAAGTCGAGGTACCACGAGTCCGATCAGCCATCGGCCAACCACTTTCGCTTAAATTCTGCACATTGATTAATAATATGTCTTTGATCATCCGTAAGGCGAAATTGATATATAATTCAAATGGTGTAAGATTATCAGCCTGACGAATATCAATGGTCCCCCGATGTCATAAAGGTCAACAAGAGAATTGCTTATCATTTTAAAAAACTGATACAATGTAATTAAATTCATAGTTATCTATTTAACAACTACTTTTTGACTTTCCTAGTGATTCTATAGATTTTGACAAGCAGAGTATTCGAACCCCATCAACGTATATAGTGAGATGCGCGTGCTAGTATTTTCTCGACTAAACCTCGTCGGGTTGCCATATAATTTGTATCTTGAGGTTTTCCAAAATAAATTGCGGTAGGCTTGATAATTATCAGTGACACTGTCTAATAACGCTATGAGTTGGTCAATACAATAGCATGAGTTCAGGAAATGCTTTTGTCCAATGTTTTCTACTAGCTAATACGATCTTTTTCATATTTCATGAACCAAGACTTATTCACCTCAAGAATTTGAATATTTCATTTAGAGTTACCATGCTTTCAATCTACTCTTACCAGTATTTCTTCTACTCAACAGCAACTTTTTCTCTTTAATCTTTTGGTTTACGCAGAGTGTTAAAGGTCAGTATGACTGGCTTATGTCGCAGTTGTGGCTTCGTACTCCAAGGTTCACCATGACGTATACTCATCCCTACTGCAGTTGAGATGATGGCCAACGGCTTTGACTATCTCTTTTATTCCTCTGAAATGATCCTTCGTAATAGTTTGTACCATTCCATTGAGTCCAGAGGATTTTGCAAGGGGACCCATTTTGAGATTACTTTTGGAAAATGCGGAAGCAATACTCAGATCGAGCGCATGCGAGAAGCTAAGTTTTGTTTGTGACATAATCCTTACATTACAATTTGATCTTGGCGGCGATCGACTTGTCAGCTAGTATATTGCCTTTAAAAATTAATGTGAAGACTGACTTATCTTTTTACTAATACTGGCTCAAGAGGCAATACCGTTCGTAGAGGTGAGTCCATTGGTGTGATAAGGGGGATAAGTAGTAATTAAGGGTAAGAGTAGGATTTTGGGGTTTCCGTAGAACGAGCGGCAATACCATTATATTCTCTTGGTGAAGGTCTGTACATATCTTTAGTTGACCTTAAAACATTGATACAAGACCCACTTAATAACAACATTACTTCATTACCCGAGCAGAAATTAATGAAAAGCTTTGGTTGAGAAAATAAAAATCAGTTAACCAAAAAAAAATGAATATGAATGTGAGAGAAAACAACGATGTTTTTTGTCCGATACTAAATTATCCATGCAAATATTTTTAAAAATTTTTCATGTCATAGAAATATAAATATTTAGTTAGGTACTGCTCAGTTTTGAATGAAAGAAGTGCAGCTATAAATCCTAAGATTTTTAGAGTCTACTTTGGTTGTAGAATAAGATTAGCCGAGATTCAACATCAAGAGTTAAAAAGAGCCAAGGAAACATAAGTACGAACTACTTCGATACATATCTTAGGATTACCAAACCATTTTCCAATCGCTGATATTTTGTATGGTCAACTTAATACTGTGACTAATAGTGTCATCAACTCAGCATTAAATTGGGTCATGTTAATGAAGAAACAAATAGCAAAATTGACTGGTACAAAATAGTTGGAAACTTTGTAGAACATTTAAAGGAGTAAAGTAGTGATTTGATTGAAGACCATTCCTCTGAACTTGTGACTTTTGCCTTCTATTTAGAAATAGATTCATGATTATGGAACCAATATACCAAATTCTTTTCCTGTTCAAAAGAGAGTAATTAAAACAATAAGCCATTATTTTAAAGAAAAGTGTCGAAGCGATTCTAAAAGTAGTAGAGATGTCGAACTGAAAAACAGTTCGCAAGTATATGCAATTCTAACCTAAAAAAAGAGATAGTCGAGATGTGCTTGTCATATCCTACTAATCCGATTGGAAAGTCAATAGTTCAGTAATTCCAAACCATTGATTCCGAAATAAAAAAACGCACGCACAGTCCCAAAGAAAATTATCATTTTTAATCCAGTCTTATGGAATAATAGAAACCTCCCTAAAACATCAATGAGAATTTTGATGTACTCAATTTATAAGGATTGGTTAGACAAATTTGAATTTCCTTTAAGCTTGGGGGTTTCTGTGACAAAATTAGATATAATTATACATTTAAATTACCAAGCAATTTTGCATACCTCTTTGTCATAGAGTTATCGATCTGGTTACAGAGTGCAACGAACAAGTCAAAGAAAATACGACCACCATTTTCCATCTCAGTCTGCATGGTGCCACTACTTCTAAATGTCTTGCGACATCGAATTATCAAAGAGAGGTAGTGTGAGCGAAGTTTTGAATCGGCTGTTAGAGTATTTGCATATGCAAAGCGTGCACTGCGTAGAATCATAGCCACTTCTATTCCTCTATGCAGACCTTGTTTCCTTAAGGCTAGATTCTTAAGTTCTTCCAACCCGTATTTTTCTGCCGCACAATATATGACGGTGTCACGTAACAGGTATTCATTCACGCTGGAGACATAACATGTGACTCCAAATGATTTAGGACCAGTTCCATTTTCTAGACTCCAAGAACCCTTAGACTTGCCCTTAATTAAACGGGGAGAGTAGTCGCCTTTCTATTAGTACAATAAGCTTTAAAGTTCCATTAAGAAAGAAGATTCTACGAACGTAGAGATATTCAAGAATGCATGAGAAAATCTCAGGTTCTTCGTCTAAAAGACTAATATTCTTCTTCTCAGCTGCTACAAATCCACTCCCTTTAAATACGGCCGCAAAAAACGGTGATGAAGAGAGAATATCTTCGTGAGCTGCGAAAACTCGGCCATCTCTACCAACTGTGATAGTCACGATTGGTGAGAACAATGTACTAGACAAAAAATATATTAGTAAGGGCCATAGCTTCGATTTAGAGAAAATAATTTACTAACTTCCCATCCAAGGCACCTTCATTGAACGACTTTTGAAGTTTTGATCGTTTGGCCTGATCTAGAAAGCTATTTGTTCTACTGACCTTTGCTACCTTCTTTACACCGCCCTTTTTCGTCTTAGTGTAACGCTTGAACATCATTACAAGATAAGGAAAGGGATAGAATAATGTAAAGAGTTGCCGATAAGTTTGGATTCCCGATTCTTTTCGCAAAAAAAAGAAGACCCAGTTATCAGATTTGACACACCTGAGATCGGCGAACAGGGCCCTGGTAGGATATCTCAGACTTTAAAAAGTAAGAGGTCCTAAGTCAAGATTTGATCTTTTTGCGACCCCGTAAGTGTGACGAAGATAAGGTGGGAGATGGAGCTTTTTATAATTTCCAAACACATCGCCAAGGATTACATCTCTCTCCATCTGTCTAGTTTTTGAACAAAAATGGATATTTTATGTCAGAGAAATGCCAGAAAATACGGGAACCTACCTAAGAACTGGTCTTTCACTTGCTAGATAAATCACCGGCATAAACCTGTTCCTAAGTTTTCGGAAAGGCAACCAATCAATTTCGATTCATACTCTGCGGTGTTACAAATGCCAAACGTAATAATTATGCGGATTTATATCCTAATATAATATAGGGATCTTCGAATTTTTAGGTCCTTGCCTCTTTACGATGCTTTTTGAACATTTAACCAGCTAAGTAGTGAAGAGTACATCCGAAAACATACAAGTTTTGAGTGCATTTTTTATTAGGTATAATATCGAAGGAATGGCTACTGGCTGATTTTATTAAAGTTGCCATTGCGATTGCCGTTGAATTGAATATGGTCTAGAAATGGTCAAAAGAACAGATTCCAATATACGCACTTAAGAGTTCATAGTAAGTAAGCGATGTAATTTTTTCCTCAGAAGGATTGCATCGATGAATTATTTCTTTTCAATGACATAGACAATGTACTATGATTTCCACGGATTTTCATATTAAAGAAGATGGAAGCCTATGAAGTATATCCAATCGAGCATCGACTAGGAAAGCTATACGGTCATTGTCATCAGTTGCTGTTGACCATAATTACAGGCTTCCAACTTGTAATTTGAAAATACACCAAGAGTTATTTCTCTTATTCTTTGACATAACCAAGCAGATCTTACGACTCGGTACCTATCAGATGAACAATCCAAAGTTGCTTCAAGTCTTTTTCTAGTCTGGTAGTTCGAGTTTGAAATAATGGACCAAAACCAGCTCTCAACTAAAGACAGGAAAACAAAGGAGAGAAATACAGAAAAGTATGCGCTCTCGTTCCTCTTTATAATAAATTTCTTGTACATCTTCCTATGTCACTTCTTCATCAAAGTGACAAGTTTGATAAATTTTCGGTAACAACTGCTGTTGACGAACCAGGTAGAGTGATTAAAATCATGAGTCTTTGTAGTTTAAACTCAGAGATATAGAACAAGGATCACAGATTACGTCTTAAAGCGCATCTAGCTCTTGACGAGCGCACCATTAATGTTGCAACTGTAGGATTTATTTGTTATTTCGATGTTTCTTGCGGTATTGTTGCCGATAACACAAAGCTGGATGATCACACAAGCGGTAAAACTATTTTCCAAAATTTTGGAGTTTCCTGTAACTATAATCCTCGCAGTAAAAAGATAGTTCTTCCCTAAAATTTCCAGGTAAGAAAAGATTACTAAAAAAATTTAAATGAGGCAAAGATACATCAATTTATAAAGGTTACTTTTCAAGCTTACCAAATTTTTTTTGATCGAATTTCCACGACAAATTTTATCCGTCACTTTGACGTACTGATGCTATCGCCAAAACAGAACACAATTTAATTACGAAAAATACCAAATTTATAAAACATGCATCTCGAAACCATAGTCGTATCTCAGAGAGAGCTTTAGTTGAATCCACTTAAAGTCAATTGGAAAAATAATTCAACATCGTAAAGGTCCTAGGGCAGGTTATCTTGGGCTGATCTCAAAGAAAACTCCGGATAAATTAAAAGAAATAGTTAGTGACATTAAGAGCTATATCATCTACAGAATTTCTTGCAATTATGAGATTAAAAATGTTGGCCAAATAACATGCACATCCTCTACCTAACATCATGGATTAAATTCAATGGGCCGCAGATCATCGATACTGTATTTTCTAAGGCTTGAAAAATGGCTTTTAGCTCATAAATCCTGGGGAGAAAGCCGGGGAGAATTAAATTTAAAACACCATTTGGCTTATTCGAATGACTGGTCTATTTAGTGCGCCAGCAACGTTTCAGGCTCTAATAGAAGAGGCACTCGGTGACTTGGGAGGTTTTGCACCAGGCCTACTAGATGATAAAGCAATTTAGGGAGATAACAAGTTGAAACACTTGGTTCTTGTGCAAGCCCCCCCCCCTTTGATTTTGCTCTCTCCGAAAAAGTTCATCGCCCGTTCAACCATATGTATAAAGTGAATAAAACTCCCTCAATCTTAGATCGAATAATTAATAAAAATTTAGAGGACTTTAATCAAAATATAAGAAAGCCTTATATAGAAGATCAAGTGATCTCAGTCCTTGTGGCTGTTCGAAATGGAAGTTTTATACACAAAGCCTCAAAGTAATGGGATATTCCGAGATCTACACTACGTAGTCGAATTGTTGGAAGATAACCAAATAAATTTGCCCACAGATCCCAGCAAAGGCTTTCTCTGTTATCCACAAGCACACAGAGGACAATGTAGCTGATTGGACTATTTCTATAGCCAATTTTGGCCTTCTCCAACCCTAAAATGATTTGAGGAATTTTGCTGATAGATTCTTTCATGCGAAAGAGGATCCAATGCTCCTTGGATCCGCTGGATCACATCTTATCTCAGGCAGAATCCAATCCTCAAGACTCTAAATGGCTTCTGAATATAATCAATGAGGACCAATGAGGCTACAAACATGTTGATTAAGATATAGATAGATACCAGGCCAATCAAGAACTACTGTGAATTAGGAAGTAGATACAGCGCCCAGCACCACAAACAGTCTTTTACTCCCAAACGGAACTAGGCTGAATTTCTCTATATCTATCGTCTCTTATCTTAACGCTGCTAGAAGCTGGTAAATAAATGGTAGCCTGAGGTCAATCCAGTTTAGTTTCGCGATTAAGACTTTCAGATGCGCTATCAGAAGTCTGTAGAACCAGCCCTTTCTCTCCGTTCATCACATCAATAAATAGTGGCTAGAACAAGACATGGAAACTCTGTGGTATATTACCGAATTGACTCATAGAAATCAGC
Source organism: Oidium heveae (assembly GCA_003957845.1). Lineage (NCBI taxonomy): Eukaryota > Fungi > Ascomycota > Leotiomycetes > Helotiales > Erysiphaceae > Oidium > Oidium heveae. The sequence goes on along the minus strand of QVIK01000075.1, from coordinate 50,043 downwards.
ATATTTTTGCGGATAAGAAATCCCACGCCACACATAGCACACAGTTTTTTCTTTTGCTTTCATCAAAATGCTACTTGAATACGTAAGCTTCAAAAAAAGGGCAACATCATGAGAACCTCTTTTGAAAGCCAACTGCTCGGAAGGTTTCAATACCAATTGATAAAAAATTTGTGTATGTACCAGTATAATATATATTGTTTAACGCATGCTAGGAAAAAGCTAACAATAATCGGCCTAAATCTTACGTCTACTATAATGGTTCCAAATATTCATTTGCTCAGAAAACTTAATACTTCCCGAAAATACTACATGCAAAATATTCTGAGCTCCACTGTTCTAGTCATTAATGGAGGAATTGGTTTAGCAGTTCCTTGCCTCTAGTTTAAAGAGCTCTATTCTTGTCGTGAAGCGGATAGAAATATAAAAAAGGAACCAAAAATCAGAAACTGCATTGAACAATTCCTAAGCCTCTCTGCTTCTTAGAACACAGATCAGTAGCTCCAAACTCCAGATATGACGGCCTAAGATGTCAAATTTTGAGTCAGAGAAATAAAGCTAGTCTATTTTGCAGGTACTGACCTGAATTAAAACATAGAACACATCTCTTGTGGGGTCTAGTTCAATTAAGCTATTTCTATTCCTCTAAAGCTTCAGAGTATCGTTCAACCTGTAATCTCATCGTTACTTTAGAAGAAAAAGAGAGCAAAGGGGAAATTAATGATATTTAGACAGTGTCTGATGTATGTACGTGATGATTTTTAAAATGACTTACTCCCACTTGGTTGCTAACTAAGAGAATATCTGTTTGTGGTTATCACTAATCATGGAACGCGTCCCAAGAATTTCAACTACGTAGAATTTTGCGGAATTGAATAGGTCGGATCGTAGGGGCCATTGTCTATGATATTATATCAGACTCATTAGTTAACGAAGTTTTGGGTGTAAGGGTCTTTGCGGATTTGGAATCCGTGTCTTGGAACTCCACTTTTGGCTTTTTACTGTCCATCTCATTTTTTATTGAGATTTGAGAAATGTAAGACTCGAGAAGCTTGGTTGCAAAGAATTGAAGAAGTCTGTTATGACGAATATTCTTGAACAGTGACAGGCCGACACTGTCCAGACTATTATTCTCGAGGGCTACATTCAAACTGGTCATGAGAAAGTTTTCAAGCCATTCCTCTTGATCTTCTATACTTTCGAGAAGGTTCTTTTCAAGTTCCTGGTCAACGAGGTGTAAGATAGCATAGATGTGAATCGATTTGCAAAGATATCCAATCTTCAATTGAACTAACTCTTCAAGTTTTGGAAATCGCCAGTAACTCAGTGTAAGAAGAGCTTGTACTGCTATCCTAAGCTCACACAAGTTTTTACTTTCAAGTACTTTTTCATCGTCTATCTCCAACGTCTGATACTCACCAGTGTATAGGAAATGTACAAAAGTGTAGCCAACTTGTTCACTGCATACAAATTCGTATTCAGTTTCATGAGAAACCCAAACTTGGTCTTTCAAAAAAAATCGAGGAACGTAAAACAAATTTTGTTTCTCCTTGAACTCGAGCGTGAGGAATGGACTTGTATATTGGCTTGCAAAAAATCTTATGTCAACGAGTAATTTCGACGGAAGAAAAAAAGCTTCAACGGAATGAATTATCTTACGACATCTGATTAGCCTGCATAATTAAATTATTCCACAGACGGATTCCTCCAGAAAAATAAAGAGATGTATTTGCCTCTCTACAACAAACGAACTAATTATAGAACAGTTAATCAGTTAATCATAGAAGTAGATCGATAGCAACGAGTTGTGGTAAACTTTACTTCGTCTCAGTCATAGAGTTTTAGATACTTCCAAGTTCCTACTATCTGTTCTACCCTATGTTAGCCATCGTGCATTGGCTTTGTTAATTTGGCTAGTTTTTGGAAAAATCGTCCAGCCAGTAGAACTCATCAAAAATATGTAATATAAATTTAAAGATAAATTTAAATTCTATAAAGCAAGCAGCTCAACTTCCAGGGATCAATGAAATGCCCCTAACACAAACAAACAAACAAACAAACAAACAAAAAGTAGTCAATGTGAACAAAGACTTGCTTTAGCCACCTCTGAGTATCGTGCAGGAAATTATCTGACGATACGAGCCACAGTCAACTAGTTAGCGGTCCCTTATTCAACACATATAAATCAAATTAATAAACGTGACAAAGTTTTTTTTTTTTTTTTTTTTTTTCAGTCAGTGTTGGTTTAACTGGGTAACTTATAAAACTCGATAAGTCATATAAATAATTTTATTCTATGTATTTCTAGTACTAGTTGTTCTATCTCTATCTTCTATCTATCTATCGAATTTATTATGCAAGCGCATGTGCTATGTGAGTCTCAGGCTCTTTGTGGAATGCTTGGATAGGAAAGGTCGAGTACTCAGACAAAACAGCTCTGTACCCTCAAAATATTCGAAAATTCTACATCTAAGACGCTACCTCTTAAATGTGTGCTCTAGTCCATAGAAAAAACTAGGGACAGTTAATCCTATACAGCCCAATCAAAAACTTCCTCTAATCTCTTTAATGGGCTTGCATGCGAGTCCCATTGAGTATGTCTGGTATTGAAATCTCCTGCAATTGAGCATTTTTCTGATATTTTCCATTGTTTGAGTGGCTTGATTACTACTCATCCTTCAGTCTCTTTAGAAGGTCGCTATAATTTTACGATGTTGATAGGAAGAGAGCTATCGAGGATCTTCATCCAACATATGTCTGTCGTACTAGCGAGGCAGAGTTTAACCGGTCATATATTTCTACCTTTCTTAACATAACTAGAATTGGACATAGCTCCCAAGGTTCATGTGGAAAGAATGTGTTATACTCTCTGTAGTACTTGATGATCTTCTTATATCTTGTCGATAGTGTCCAGGACCCCTGGAGAAGTATAATATCTGGAGTTCCTTCGTATGTAAAAGCAAGGCCAAGATCATGATAAGTTTGCCCACGAGCGAAGCTTGCCTGAAACATCTTTAAATATTTCCACTGTCTATATGTTGGTTTGCTCAGCATTTTTGGGGGCAGAAAAATTCAAGTTTGTTTGAGCACCCAGAGCATTTGCTGTAGTAATCGATGTAAAGTTGGCAAGAAGCAATGCTCTAAACTCTATGACCAGCTTGACGCATTCTTTTCCACTTAGAGTCTGGCAGTTTTTTCAATACTTCTTTTCTAACTACGGGGTCTAACGAGCAAAATTGTGTATTTGCTGCGTGAGAACCCTTGCAGTTAGTGTATCTTGGTGGGGCATCACATGTGTGATGTCCCCAGTTGCTAAACTTGACTCTGGCCTATCCGCTATCTGCCGGGTGATAACTGGGGTGAGAGTTATTCTCTTTCAAGAATTACTCTTTGCTTGCGCTTGTAGAAATGAAGACGAGACAGACGGGGAAGGAGACAGTGAAGCTCGAGTCAGCGTCACTACGAGCGACATGTCGAAGTCACTGTTGACACTCACCATTGCTTATAGAGAGCGACTGGAGAGCGAACTTTGTAGAGGATGATTAAAAATTCATAGATATTCAAGTAAAAATTAGATTTGAATTGCTAGTCTCTGGTATTTTTTATGATAGACTACAGTCTTCTATGTAAATGACTGTTTGCGAAGAGTTCCAAGAACTAGTAAAGAACCAAATCAATAAGTCACATGTGTAGATTCCCAATCGGCTGAAGCGTTAATAGCGTTTTGATAGCGTTTCCAAATGATTGAAACGTCAACTATTTACTCTGACCCGATACATGCTCTTAAATGAGAATTGCCTCTCAAATTCTAGGACGCTGCAGTTTTAACCGCTTGCTGTTTGCGGAATCGACTTCTACTATTCTGTAGCGAATCAAATACATTCGAAACCTTATGTTACAGGCTATGCCTGATTACAACGCTCTGTGCTTGGCGCTTCGGTTAAAAAAATGGGTTTCCCATAGTAAGATAGGGGAACTTTCTAGAAAGGAAGAGGCATGTATATAGATCCTACTTGGAAAACACATTGTTTTCAAATGAAAATATTAACTACCTCTTGATATCTAAGTGCAAAAGCCTATTTATCCTAAACTGTGACACAGATTAAAAATCGCGGTCAAATTTTTTGGTAGGTTTCTGTTAAATTTTGTATCTAGGAAGAAGTTACTCGGTAAAGTTGGTGGCGAGAGAAGTTAGTTCATCCGTATTCGGGAATCTAGGGCATATGTTCTTGAAGAAATTTGTGCCTTTCAATCAGCTGGTAAGTTTTTTAGCTCCTTCGAAAGTCCCAAAGAAAAATTGAGCTTCGCCTTTGAAGGCACTCGGAATTCTTGGTAAATGCTGCATATGACTTCTACGTTCTAGTGCATGCCTTGTTGATTTCAAAGCTCTACAACTGCAGGTCAGGAAGGCGTTTTCATGGTTGAAACGTTCATGGTATAGGGCAAAGTCTCCGTGTCCGGAGCACAAGGCATAAATGTGTGCCACAAGAGCGTGCGGTAAGGAGAGTTCACGGGGGCAATGTTCAAAGTTATTAATTTTTAGGTCTTTGTAAGATTGTGGAGCATGCTGAGGCCAGTAATCTTGAATTTCATTATTTAACAACTCCTTCATTGGATTTTTTGCAGAAGCTATGGAAAGTGTAGTAGTTAGAGATTCCGAAAAGGTTGTTTCACGAGCCTTAATGGCGGCTCGGTCATCTAGAATGTTTCCCCGAATTCCAGAATGTCCAGGAATCTAGTATATCCTGACCTTCCCCGGTATTGTATGTGGGAGGCGAGATCGATTAGGCCAGTTCGATGCTAGCGTTCTGAAGTGGGAGAATTTTTCTTGAGAAGAGCAAACTAGGGTTTGAGAAGGGAGACGGGCAACTTCTAGATTATCAAGTAGTTTCCAGAGATCGTTTGAGAAACTAGCTGTAGGTAAAATAAGGGTTTCCTTTACTACTTTAATGACAGCAGCAACCTCAGCATTAAATATTGCAAGAGACGGGCTAAGTGAAAAACACTTCCTTTTCAAAATTTTACCGGCCTGGTAAATGATTACACTGCCACCAACTCGGGGATTGGATGAAGATTCCGTGCGACTAGTATCAGTATAAGCGATAGGATCGCTGTGAAGAATGCCTCTAGGAAGTGGGAATGGATAGCGCTAAACTCGTTTGACACTCGCCTGCCAACTTTGTCTTTTGGTCCATGGAGGATCTAGTAGTGGGTCAATATTTTCAAATTCTGGTAGGCTTAGAGTCCATGTGAAGGTCTTGACACACGACGGTGATATTTTCTAATCCGATCAGTCCTTTTCTTTAAGGAGTGCCGAGAGTCAAGACGGCAAATATGTAGGATTGCTTGAAGGTATCTCCTATTTAGTTCGAGTTACGGTGGAAGAAGGCCTGCTTCTCTAAAAAGTGCCGAAGAGGGTGTTATCTTGTGTACTGGAAGAATAGATCTAGTACCAGTCAAAATCACCTTGCGGATGCATGTGAGATAGCCCCAACCCTGTTAGGGATAGGGCAACCCTGTGCTGTAGTTCTACTGAGACCTGTACTTGTAGAGCAAACCGAATGACTTCCGGCATCTTTCTCCTGATCATTTATCTCCAATTGCCGCACAATTAAATTTATTCCTCTTAGTGTGATAATTTTGTTGGGAAATTGTAATATGGGATACTTTTTGGAGGCCTCAGAACGTTTTGACAAAAGAGTTTAGCTTTTTTACCTAAAATTTTCTTTCTGCCGATGCATCATCTCTTGTATTGCATCACATAGACCAACTAGGTCTACCAATCTATAGTTAGGCCAGTTTCAAGGGATCCAAGCTGGGATTCCACTTGTGACATTACTGCTACTCCTAAATTCATATGGCCCCTTATAGCATATTCAACGAATTGCCGAGCAAATACTAGCCAGGTCTTCTCTAGATACTCTATGAGTATTATTTAGTTAGCAAATTCATTAATGAAAACTCGCCACGCCTTCTGGGCGAGATCTTGTGGACTTGAATAGACAAATTCTCTCCACGCAGTTAGGAAACCATCAGCATTATGCTTATATTCACGTCCTGATATGAGAGATTCAAGTCCAAAGCTAGTAGGCCTACTTGAGGTGACATTTGCATGCCGAGTATGAAGATCCTGGTCGCTGAGAGACCAGTTTGCTAAACTTCCTAAACTTTGTCAAAAAAATTACATAAATTTACACAACAGATTTATTGTTCATACCAAATTATCATCTCTGATGATACAAAATTTTCCCAAATGCTCTGAATTAATGTATCCATTTCTATTGGCTTCCTCCGTCTGCCTGAGATCTCTTATAGAGCTACCACTACCTCCACCAGTCTCCCCAATATAAGTTCCATCGAGATTACCGACCCATTTCTTCTTGATATGATGTATAAGATTCTTCATCATATGCCATTGGCAACGTTGGTGCTTGACCTTGAGTGAAAAGCATTTCCTACAAGCCATTTGAAATGCTATATCGTAATCCATTATCACTACGCAGGACTCTTCGATGATGCTTACATCACGCATCTTTTTAAAGGCATTTAAGGCCCAGGTGAATGGAGATTCAGTCTCATTAGGTAACAAGCAGAAAAAAACGCAAAAGTTTGTACTGTATGGTGATATTCCGACTGCCTGCAGTAATGGCATGATGAAACGATTAATTTTATAAGTTGAATCTAAATTTATAATATAAGGCCGTTTCTTTACCATTTCAATCATCCAATGGTACGACCAGAATATTGTATTATCCCGAGAAGAGTCATCACCATCGATTTCATAGCCTATCTCTAAAAAAGACCTTCAGATTACTCTCTATTTCGAAGTTCAGCCAGAAATACCTGTGTTCTTGTAAGGCCATCATATCTCGCTACTTTCATCTTGGCCCAGATATTCGCTAAATCTTGTGCTGTTATTCGAAGATTTAGGTTGGATTTTTGAAGATAGCAGGCTATATTTGAATATGATGTCTTGTGATCGCCTGCATGATCTCGAATATAATCTAAAACTTGTTGATTCTGTTGCTGTCTTCGGGCTGCTGCTCCTCTTTGAGTTATGGGAGTGCTTAATTCATGATTGTGATCGTTAAAAGCCTTGATCACCTGCTTCGTTTCACGGTCTTTGTCTCGTTTGAAGCGGAATAGTATTAATCCAGTCTTCTTGGATCAACTTAGACTTGCCTCAAAAAAACAACCACAGCGAATAGTATTAGTTTGACGTTTACCTTTTGATGCTGACTTGTTTTCACCGCCAAACGTGCACAGAATTGTTATATTTCTTTTGATCTTCTTGCCATCAGTCAATTCTGAATCATATTGAGTCGCTTTCATACAAATATTTAAGTCTAAGCTGTTTCAGCAGATCTCAGATATGCCATAGAAGGCTTCATCGATAGTTTTCCATCCTTTCTTTTCCATCAACTTGTCATCCATTTCTTCGAGCTCTGTCAAAACTTCAACAGTATCTTCATTTTCTGAGGTTTTGAAGAGGTTTATGTTCTCATATAGAGTATCAAATGTCTTGGAAGGCTCGTTAGGGGTAGTACTTCGTGACATATTGATTAAAATAGGTATCTAGATAGAGGAAAATAAACGCGGCAAATTAATCATTATTTTGAATCTACATTTATAACTTGCTTAACAATGTAAGAAGAAATGAATTTCGTTGAAGATATTAAATTGTAAATTTAAAATCTGTAAGAGATAATTGTTAGGAATAGCTGTAAGTAAAGGTAGTGAATGCAGACTGATAATTAACTATTTAGTAAATGATGCGCTGTTGAGCGGGAAACCGAATTATGGAGCCTATTCACGTGATAATGGCCTTCAGATACAAAAGTGGGGACAGCACTAGCTCATCCTATTAGCCGATTACATCCCTGTCTAAAACCCACTCACGATAGCAGGGATAGATTGTTGTAAGATTAATATTTTTTGTATTTATTTTAATAAAATCAGCTCTTGAAAGCAAAATATTCTCTGCACGGCTTAAATAGATCAGTTCGAGTATGGCGTAACAGTTAGATTCCTGTTGGGACAACTAGATCACATGACTATTTCCAATCAGTATTTACGTTCTAGATATTTTTTAGATTAAGTCGAGGTACCACGAGTCCGATCAGCCACCTGCCGACCACTTTCGCTTAAATTATGCAACTAAGCTAATTTGTAAGTGATCATCCGTGAGACGTGATAGAATTATAATTCAAATGGTGCAATATTATCAACTTAACAAATATCAATTGTCCCCGAATTTAAAAACGGATAATAAACATATAAGTTTAACCCCAAATAGTTCGACCCACCTATCACCTACCGACCATTTCTTCTGCATGTGAAAGTTCTGCACAACTTGTTTGCATAAATTTTAAGTAAATCTCATCTATTTCCTTTCAACATCACATTCCTGATAAATAAAAAATAAAATTACATTTACAAGCATAAGCATAAGCATAAGACCTATCCAATAGAAATATAAGTTCAATATCCAAATAAAAATATCAACATGATGGCATATTCAAAACAAGACTTGGAAAAAGCGATTTCTGAGTATCGCAATGAGACTCAGAGCATTCGAGCAATTGCCAAATCTTACAATATCCCATATACTACGCTCAGGGACCGTGTGATATGCAATCTTGCTACATCGAGTAAGATTGATTAACAGCGCCTATCACCAGTTCAGGAGCAATACCTAGTTGAGTGGATAACCGAACTAGCGACATTGAAAATCCACGAAGTCATAGCCAAGTTTGTGAAATGGCTATAAAATTTTTTCAAATCCAAGGAGACAAGAAGCCACTTGGTAGTCAGTGGACTAGAAGATTTCTTAAGCGTAACCCATCAATACAGACGACAATGGCCTCGACTCTTGATAGTGCTCGAGTCGAAGGTGCAACATACGAAGCTAGAAAGCAATTTTATGAAACATTCAATGACGTAAAGAAAAGGTACGAAATCCAAGTTGAAGATATTTGGAACATAGCCGAGCAAGGGATGGCACTTGATATCTGTTCAAACTCGACAGTTCTAGCTCCAGTCACTATGAAGAAGGCGTACAACAAAGTACCCCAAACACGTGAATAAGTGACTGTTATTGAAGCGATATCCATTAGTGGAAGGAAAATACGCCCACTGGTCACTTTTAAAGGCGAAAATCTTCGGAGCTCATGGTTTGAGGAAAAAGACTCCTAACTATCTTTACACCACGTCTTCAAATGGTTGGACAAGTAACGGAATTGGACAAAATTGATTGCGAGATGTATTGGTTCCAGAATTAACACCTTCTGTGCTATCGCGATGGAGACTGTTACTTCTTGATGGGCATGGAAGTCGTGATAACGTTAACTTCCTATGGGAGTGTAAACAAAATCGGGTGCACGTTGTCTTTGAACCGCCCCATACATCTCATATTCTCAAGCCCTTAGATTTAATTAGTTTCTCGCCTCTAAAGTCTCGGTATCGTGAAATCTTGAATAACCTCGCTTCTATTAGCGACGGTGCGCCATTAAAGAAACGGAACTTTTTATCTTGCTATCATGAAGCGAGAAGTTCTCGTCTTACAGACACTCAGATTCGAGCTGGATGGGAAGCTGCAGGTCTCAAGCCATGGAATCCACAAAAAGAACTTGGAAGAAAATTTACCCAAAAACCCATATCTCCACCAAGTACACCAAAACGTCCTCGAGAATCCTTTGATCCTCAAATTACGCCAACAAAAAAGTCTGCTGACTACCAAGTGGTTTCTTGTCTCCTTGGATTTGAAAAAATTTTATAGCCATTTCACAAACTTGACTATGACTTCGTGGATTTTCAATGTCGCTAGTTCGGTTATCCACTCAACTAGGTATTGCTCCTGAACTGGTGATAGGCGCTGTTGATCAATCTTACTCGATGTAGCAGGATCGCCCATCACACAATCCTTGAGCGTGGTATATGACATATTGTAGGATGTTGAAATAAGAAAACATCACAATTTCTGCATGAATTATAGGGAAATAAAAATTGGGCGATTTGAAATGTTTTTAAATTGATTAACAGGTATTTGGTATAGTTTAATGAATCAAATTTATTTCAAAATTTTTAGTAAATATGATACCAAGTCATAAGTTTTTTAATCTTGACTCTTACTCTTAATGAAGCTTAGTGCTGGTCGGTAGGTGGTAGGTGGGGCTGACTTTTTCAATTAGTATATGGTACAGCTGTGATATAATATGAGATAAAATTGTTGACCCCCAATCTCAGGTTTGGGTTGGAAGGCTTATATCCATACCACTACGCTATGCTATGCTAATCTGGGTCGGATGGTAGTGTGGTATGCCATCCGGGCCCTTCTCCTAAGTAGAGTCTGGGTAGCCTGGGCACCTACCCCACTTGAGACGGGAGATGGTTGGTTCGAATCCAACAGACCTAACCACAATTCGCGCGGTGGATATTTACAGGATGGTGGAGGCATGTCTGGATAATCCAGGGTTTGTAGTTTCCTTGGATGGATGTTAACGGTTGAGGGTTGACCAATGGCGAAGAAAAAGTGATTGTACTTCATAGTGGCATCTACAAATGGAATCTGAGGCATGAGTGTATCTAATGAAAAAGCTGAATCATCTAAAATGTAAATAAACACTGTCACTGTGTCATAGCCTAGAGGCTGCATACACGTTATTTGAATTTAAAAAAAAAAAAAAAAAAATATGCTAATCTATTATAGGCTACTATATGATATCACGTGATTCTTTAAATTACGTAAGTGCAACAGTAGACCACGTAATTAGGCTTGGGTTAAAGAGATTTTTAAAGCAACACCTAAAAAATTATATTTATCATACAAGTAAGCTTCCATTGGTTGGAAGGATCACTTACAAATTAGCTTAGGTGCATAATTTAAGCGAAAGTGGTCGGCAGGTGGCTGATCGGACTCGTGGTACCTCGACTTAATCAACTTTGTTGATACCCTTGATGAGAGAATTACTATATTTGTGAAAAGGTTTTAATTTATCACCATTTCTTCAAAAAAAAAAATTTTTGTGGAGTCTGAAGATATTTTAAAGGATACTCTGATTATTCAATTCGAACAACTTTAATCTTGGTCCCATCTCCGAGAAATTACTGACGAGCTAAAGTCAATTCTACACATAGACTCAGAATATGCTTCGGATGAATCTACTCGCAAGTCTGTAAGTGGTTTTGTCCTGACGATGAGAGGAAGTCCTATATCCTGGCAGTCAAAACAACAAAACCATATCTCAAATTACAAGAAGCTGGACACGTTGCTTTGTGTTAAGTATCAAAGCATGTCATCTGGGTGAGTACGATAACGGGAGTGTCGTGAGCGATTGCGAAAGGCACCATCTCATCAAAAACTAAGTATATTGATATCGCATACAATTATATTATGGAATATGTTCGAGATGAAATTTTTAATTTCTAAAAATCGGGAAAGTAGAGAGTCCGAAAAGTTAGTGACTGTGAAGTTATTTCATCATCATCTTTTTCGATATCATAAGTTCTCTTTCAATGATCAAGGGTTATGACTGAGGGTGCTTATTCATTCATGTCTACAAACCTTTTCGATTTACAAACATATGTGCTTAGCTCGGCACATCTATGGATACATAATCGATTTCGATACAAGAAGGTCCAATAATATATCGATGGTTGGACCGCTATTTCCTTACTCATTGCAGGAAGTAGAAGAGGCAACTGATATTGAGTATCTCAGGAGAGATTTCCGTGCTAAGTGCAATTCTGTCAAACTATGATAATACCACCAAGGCCCAGCAAATCGAGGAAGCTGAATTGATCATCCAATGGGCACGGCAAGTTAAGAATGAAGATACATCTTGGTTGTAGAGACATAAAAAGCATACGGGCTTATAATCTTCATTCTAACACCAAAAATTATCTTACATGTAATATCATCGGGTTTTTATGGCTATTCCAGCAATCTTTTGAAGCATGAGGAATAATTGCATTAGGTTTCTTGGCTATTCAAGATTCTTTATCTTGCCAGATCAGCTCTTATCAGAAGTCCTGAAGTTAGTTTATAAGTACAAGAATTGACAGGGATGTGCGTTGAGGAAGTGTGGTACTGCTTTTTACACAGGGTTAACATTTCTCCGAAAAACTTACCCAATTATGAAGTATGAAAAATTTGTGCACTAAAAGAAAGCCTGCTAGAGAGTGATAAAAGGTAAATCCATGCATAACTCTAAGCGAGTTTGACAAAATATGGTCTTGCGATCTTCCAGGCTTACTTATTCCACCCATTTTAAAAATATCGCACGCTTTATATATTTGGCTTGTTCAGGAAGCAGGGTAAGGTATAGAATACACGAGCATCTAAACCTAACCAAAAAAAAAAGTAATTTCTGCAAACTCAAATTGATTCTATTAATCTCGTAATGTATTATGCATTGTGTAGAATAGTTGAGGAAAGAGTCCAGGAATAAACACATTAACTCACTCACTCATAACCGATTGATTCGCCCACCCTGTCAACTCTAGCACAACACGCGTAACCCAAAAGATCGGATCAAAAAGTGTGCAGCCAAAAACAAAAACAAAAAAAGTTTATTGTTGGTCACAGTTTCATTTGTAGATTTTTGGGAGTTGTGTCTCTCTCTACCCCTGTCATTTTAGGGGACTTTGAAGTGGGGATCGAGAATTAATGTGATTGATTTTGGGAGATGAGACTAACCAGCTCCGCTCTATTACGTACCTTATTAAAAAAAAGGAAAAAAACGGCGTGGGGACTGGCTAGCTGGCTTACCTACAATCGGACCCACAGACTGATATTTTGAAAGAGGCGTCTCTTTGTCTCTATCATAACCAGGCGCACACTTACTAATTTCAAAAAAAAATTAAAAAAAAAATTAAAAAAAAAATTAAAAAAAAAATTAAAAAAAAAATTAAAAAAAAAAAATAAAAAAAAATCTAGGCTTTTATAAGTATTACCAGCAAAATGTCCGATCGATGAAGATTTTTTTAAACTTTTTTTTTTATACTTTTATAATATACTTACTTATTGTTTTTTTTTTTTTTTTCCCGCCGGGGGGCAAAGAGGTGTTCATGGAATCCTTTTCTCCATTAGTTCAAAAAAATGAAATCAATAAAATCCCACGCTTAACGTTTTTTTTTTAAAGGGAAGTCGGTGGGTAGGGCCTTTTTATTACATATTTGTTTTACCTTCAGCCAATGTAAAAAAAAATTATAAAAAAAAATATATATTCATACAAAGAATGACCCTAGTTTTATCGACATTTAGGGACTAGATTTTGGCCTGCTCCTCGGACACCCAGGAGCCTAGGGATGAGGTGATGAAGTGTTGTGGTGTTGTCAAATGTGCTGTTGACGCGACCTTTAGTCGCTCCAACATGCCCCACATCTCGAACTGTTCTCCGTGTATCTGACCAATCAATGTGTGTATTTTCCCCCTGTCGCGGAGTTTGCCAAACACCGATAATGATTCAGCACATGCACAATCCAGCTACACTACATACGTCCGAAATTCTTGCTTAGATCGTAATTATCAATCAGACGGTGGTCGGAGCCGTAGGGACACATTGCGATCTTGTTTGAAATGGCTGAAAATGAGGTTTATGTTGTTTAACTCCATTGCAACACTGAAAATTTTATCGTGAGACTCATCCGATCATTACTGCGTTAGTTATAGGCGTTGGAAGCGGCGAAAAAGAATGGCTTTTTTTTTTTTGGTTTTTTAATGGGGAAAGCTTGGACCAATCCAAACATTTTCTGGATAAGGAAGGATGTTCATGAATAGAGAGAGTATATTATTGATTTATGCATAGGGTAATGCATAACTAGTTGAGCAACGAACGGGTGAGCACGAGGAGGAGGTGTAACGGCGACTCCGAAGTCATTCGGAAGTTCCGAATTGGACACGGTAAATTCAGTTTCAAGTGTTCGTAACAATCATGGTGTTTGCTTTACCTACGTACTGAGAATGAATCATAATTACAGATCCTCAGATATAAGGAGAGTGGTATACTCATACCATAGTTATAAGTAGTGTTAGCTAGGCAAGATTGGGGAAAGAAAAAAAAAAAATAATAAATTTTCAAAGAAAAATAATACCATCATTCATTCTCATAATCTCAAGTTATCGTCTAGCTTCAGGTGCAGTCCGATCCTTGTATATATATATATATCTTAGATCAATTTTTACGCACTCACAACTAAAAATACAAGTCAGTACAGTTGCACAATAAAAATTTATGGGTCTCGATAAGCTTATTTTATAAATTTCCACTCGCCTGAACTGGCATAATTGACAGTTGATTTATGCATAAACCTTAAAAGATCTGTATGGCCAAACCCAACCAAAAAAACCCCCCTCCCCAGGGTATGGCACATTCTAATTTTAGTCCAAAATCCCAAAGTTTGGAATTTTCCATTACTAAATTTATTTATACAATTTTTAAATATTATATATAGCCGGGGGTTTCCCAAAACCAACCATGATAAAAGATCCCTAGATTTCTCTTTACCAACTCATCCTCACCCTACCGCTCTCGTTTCATACTTCTTTCCATAAGTGTTCTCGAAAAACTGATCCTTTGATCGCTTTCCCTCACTCCTGCCCTTACCTCAAGTTGGGATGTTTAATTTTTCTCTCTTTGGATGTGATCTTTCGATGACTCATTATGTTCTGCATCGATAGTATTGATGGCTGTGATAATAGCGATGGTCATAAAAGATAAATAGATTTTGGTAATTAATTATTATGAGAAAAGTTGTGCAGAAAAAAGCAGATATATAAGGCTCACATGTTTGGAGTCTTTGAGACGAACTAGCTGGATAGGTAGCCCTGACAAAAATTGTAGAAAGGCTCGTCAGGTCCCTATATTTAATCATTATTTCAACTAAATCCTTTTTTGGACAGGAATCGAATCATCGTGCCTAAAACCACATAGCCCAAAGACGAGTGCCGATAACTTTAGTACTTTCTCGGAGAGCTTAGAGGAGGGAAAAATGAGTCTTTATGGTTGGAAGCGGGAGAACTTTGCATTAGATGTGGTTAATTAACCAGATCTTCATATCCAGATTTATTTACAACCTTAAAAGACTAGATAGTAGACTTTATGACTTGAGACGCGTAGCTTGAATTGATTTTTCTCAAGAAAAAAAAAAAATAAGTCATTTACTTCTTCTCATATTGAGTAATGAGAGATATCTTAATCAGTTCTGTCTTAATTTATAACTAGAATAAATTTTATGTAACAGTCGATTTCCCTCTTGAACAGTCATTAAAATCAGATAAACTCTGGTATGCTGGTTGATTTGCTTTAGTTGGCAGACTCTGGTAGAAATGTGAGCTTTTCCGAAGACCGAGTGTAATCATATTGGGGTAGCCCTGAAAAGTAGCCAACATTTATAGTTATCATTTCAGTAAGCATAGTCGGTATCGACTGCTCACACAGACCTCCAATCTGATGTTTTGGAAAAAATAAGAAGCTTAATCAATTGATTATTATGTCGATAGAATATCATTTTAGTTGATAATTCTCAATAAAAATCATTAAATAACAATCTTTTAATCTAATGTTCGCTTCTCAATAGGTATTCGCAATCTCATGATTATTTTATGAAAACAGCTTCATGATATAATCAGTTTAAAATGAAATTGAAACATACACTCAAGTAATTTCAAATTATAATTCTGCAGTCAGAAAAAAATTGTACAGTGTATTCTTTCAACTCAGAAAGAACATAAATTTATCGTTAGTCCTAGAAACTTGAATTTCTTGCCGAAAGCAAATAGAGCCTCATATTGACTGGAAAATATACAAAAAGCTAGATCTCACCCCTTATCAGTTTCTTAAATTCTCATCAAATCTAAGATTGGACACAAAATGAAATGATCATAGCTTATTGAGAAAATTGAATTAATAATCGGAAAATCGCTCAAATAACGCCAAAACACCTGACAACGCATCATTGAGTGAACGCCTATTAAAGTAATGCCTGAATCCTGAAAAAAAATACCCTAATTTTTGACAAGACATTCCATTCAACTTATTATGTTAAGATTGGTGTCTTATCAAAAAAAGTGAGTGTAGATCTTTGAATTTTCGTGAACTTCCATTTCCTTGATAGACGTCAGATTAATTTATACGTTCCACGTCTATTTGAACATACCATCTTAAAAGTATTTAATTCTTCCTTAATTTGTTGGGCTAGCATCGGCGTAAGCCTATTACATGTAGCTATCTCTCCACGACGATCATATTCTCCACTTGGCCAGGTGTCATAGAATTGGATCCTAGGACTAAACTTGGTATTTCTCTTCCCACTAGAGCTTGATGGAGTTGGAGGTTGACTTTTTGGGCTCCCTTGGAGCCTTAATGTCGAAGCAAAGTAATCTTCATTACCGTATGTCGTAGAGCTATGCCCTAAATCCCCTCGTTGATCATCTTTTGGTGTGCTTGGTGCAGTAGAATTTGGTGTTTCATTTCCCGCTATTATTTGAGGTACTTGGAAGGCCATAGAGCAAGGAATTTGTGGATTCGTCAGCGTTAATACATTGTCTGAGCCTATTCCAGTTCCTAAAGATGTTAGTATACTATTTCTAAAGAAAAATTCCAAGTTACTTTTTAGTATACCCTTCTTAACAGCAGTAAGGGTTTCGGTACGATCTTCCTCTGCTCCAAGCACGTTTTTATTTAGGCTTGAATTCTCAGTCGTAGAGAGGCTACAGCGACCTGGATCGAGTGACCTAGTTTCCGTATGAATTACGGCTTTTCCGGTTTTCAGAGAATCTATGCCTAATTTATCCGAGAATAAGCTGGTAGTGCCCCTAGATGAGCTTCCTCGCTCCGCTTCCACATTAACTATGGACACATGAGTTTCACCTACTCCTGGGCTAGATGAATCGGTAGTTGACTCTGTCAGATTCTTTGGTCGAAAAAGACCCACAATTGAGCGTGTTGATTTTTTCATTCCTTTCCCCATTTTTCTTATCATTATAGACGCGGAAGATGCAGTAGAAGATATCGATAAGTTATCGGTTGATCCAGAAAATATCTTGCCCTGGCCGGTATAGATTCCAGATCCAATACCGCCGGCTTCCTGTTGTTGTGCAATCCTTATCTGTTCGGCGTCCAAGCCATCTTGATTCATATCGTCCTTTTTGTCTATAGGGTTAGATTCCAAATCTAATCTAGCCATGCCAGTGGATGAAGCGTTGCGAAGTTCTGATGCACTTCCAAACGAAAATGCACGACGAAGTCGAGAATTTTTTCTTTTTTTTCCATCTTTCTTTTTTAAAGCTGTCAATTGCACTGCAGCAGGGCTTTCAATTTTATTCACTATTGAAGGTGACTGTATTGGGCCTAAGGGTTGTTGCAGAGCTGTGTTAACCGTCGAAGCAAACGATTTCTTCGTCGCAGGTAACTCGGAATTTATATTAACAGGCCTTGATAAAGGAGATGGATTGAAGGTTCGCTTAGCCACATCAGTAGAAGATATCCGAGATACATTGTTCGGCCCAGTATTTTCAAGCATTGATTTCGTGTTATCAACGATAGGGCTGTAGTTTTGAGACTCGAGACTCGGGATTTGTTTTCCAACTGTCAATGTATCATTTCGAAGAGACTAAATGAATCCAAAACTATCAGCACGTCAAATTCAAGTAAGAAACACAACTTTATACATGAAATTTTAGATAAATAAATCATTATATAAACATACTAAACCAACTTTAACGTTATTAGTGAGTAAAAGTTTTTTGTTCTCTGAACTTTCGTCATGTTTGTGTGAGGAGTAGGGACGGTTTGATAAGCTGAGTGATTGACATGTTTCATGATGATCTCTATAGTTATTTAGGTGATGCTGATCTTGCTTTGGTGAAAAGGAATTTTGTATTAAATTTTGAGAAAAAGTAGCAGGAGTATTACTTTGACAACTTTTAGGCCTATTTTTTGAATTTTCATGAGGGCCTGAACGTTCCTGTTTGCTGCCTGAAGAATTTCCAAGTGAAAAGTCAGTGAGTTGAGGCATTTGTAGAGAAAAATCTTTGAATGTGCAAATAGAGAGAGGCTCGATGTTATCAACACTATGCTGGGCTAATGTTGAGCTAGTATTAGAGCTCAAATCAATACTTTGAGAATGGCTTCGTCGGTACCGTCCAGGCGGTGATTTCGACGTGTTATGAGTTAAGGAAAATGAGAAGTTTTGATTAGAATTCGACGAGCTATTAGCAGCAGAGCCGGGCCGGGTGGATCGTGGAGAGGATGGTATCGATTCGTCGATTGATATGACCTTAAAGCCATTTGGCGACCTCAAAGATAAGAATGGGGGTTTAGATCCGTCATTTGGTATATTCGTTCGATTTTCGTATTCGCTCTGGCGTAGAGTTGAATTAGTATCACTTATTTTATTAGATAATTTTGTATTAGTTCCAGGTTCTTTAGATGTAGTGGTGGAATAGCCTAGGGGATTTAGCTCGGGTGTACTTGTAAAGGCATATGGGGCGATTGATGCCGCAAATGATTGACCAGGATAGGTAGACAGAGGTATACTGCTATTAATTCCATTCAAGCTATTCCTCTGAAAGTGTATCTTTTTATTGACCGTGTGACGGCTAACTTGATTATGAGGCTTTGTTGATAAAATTCCTGACGCAGAAGAAGGCCGAGATTGAAGGAGAGACATGGTACTCGATGATTGTGGGTATGATTGAAGTAAAGCAGCCATTTTGATGTTTATAGTCCTTTCACAGATTCAAATATTTGGAATGAATTTGTATGCAATCTTAAAGGGCCCAAAGAAATAAAGTCTGTTAATTATAGAAATGTGGATTCAGGAAGCTCTACGTATGATATTTCATATTAGCTGAAATCATTTATAAACATCTGTATCAAGGTCTTCTTGAAATGAATAAAGCCTCATCAGAACGCGCTCGAGGCGTCATGATTGGTTTTTTTTTTCAATGGTTTTAACTTTGAAATAATTTCTTACCAGAAAGTAGCAATTTAGCAAAAGAGCAATAATTAAATTAAGAACACATAGAAAGATAGTATACCGGCAGCTTCGTGCGTTTTTTGATTGTTACCCTCAGAATAGACAGTTACTGTGCTGAGCCGGAGTGATAGAAATTTTCCAAAAATGACTAACAAAAAGTAGTCTTTGCAATCAGGAACGGCATTTAACCATCGGAGGCAAACTGAAGAGAACGACTGCTTTGCATATATCTGTTTTATTTGCTCCGTTGCTAAGGTTTATTCTTCCCGGATATTAAGGAGAGGTGAGTGGGTCTATAACCAAAGTGCCAAAAATGACTCTCTCGGGGAGAAAGCAGTAAGCAGTGACCGGCAACAGCAACCTAGCCTAGAAAAGAGGGAGGATAGAGAAGTGATGATTTAATCAGTTTGATTTTCTTCTAGCTCCAATTGCTTCTGCTGGCTGCGGAAGCTGCTGCTCCATGAACAAAGAGGAATTGCAAATAAAAATAAAGTAATTTAGCCCAGAGGATTTAGATGAGATGAGAAACCTATCTGCAATGCACAAACAAACATGCAGGGGTTGACAAGATTAATATATTTGCTTAAGCCACTTTGGGTTAAGCGCGTGTTCAAAAAGTTTAGGATTGGACCATGTTTTAAAACAATGAGTGATGGGTGACTGATTTGCCAGCGGCTGATGTTATAGGAGCATTGATATTGCTCTATTCATAACTTCATATTCAGTTTCTCATATACCCTCCTCTATCATAGAAATTCTCTTATATAACAAGAATTGATTTAATCTATTGTATATTCTCCACAAGTCATGACTTGCTCAGAGATTGTTCCTACACAAAGAGGAGTTCAGACATCTATGAACTCCGCTATTTACTTAATCTCTACAGCCCTGCGGTCTAGTAAGTGTGGTAAGATTTCATAAGAATAAAGCTGTCGGTGAACTCTGTTCTGTTTAGTCCCCTCAGGACGAGTAGCTCCCCCAGAGATCAGACAAAACGCAGGCCCCTTAATTTCGAGAGAATAATAAATGGTACAAGTAATCACACGGAGGATACTACCCAACATAACATACAATATTCAGCGTCTGACGAGGAAATAGCATCTAGAAGCTTTACCGAACATCCATGTTGATAGCACCGCACCCCTCCCTATAATCTTTTTGCGCCGAGCTCATCTCCCCGCCTCCACCCCCCCCATCCTTGATTCTTCTCCAAGACTCATTGCAACATCACAAAGACATTGCTGTCATTCTGCTGCGAATGGAAAATGATGATGACAACGACAGCAACGAGGAAACAGATTGTCTGCATGAATTAAGTTTCAAATTAATGCTTACCAATCCATCCAACCATTCTATGAAAAGAGAAAAACTTGCCTTTCACAGAGTCGGCATGGCCTAGCGATGCACCTCATGCAGGAAAGACAATTTAAGACTTACAAGCTTAAAAAGAAAAACCTCAATGTAGAAACTATGCAACCCTGGCTTTAGCAATGTGATAAAAACTCGACAATCATTGTGTGGTCGGAGTATCATCGCCTCAACCAATAATTACCGATTAATAGGTGTAATGGACGCGCCTCTAAAATATCTATACCTCACTATGCCTCCTAGTTTATGAATATCAAACGATTTCTTGTCTAGGTTACCTATTCCTTAGATACTTTTTTTTATCCTACTTTGATCTAAACCTAAGGTCAATGGTGCATTTTCCCAAATTGGATAATCATCTGACTCAATTTTATAAAATTCTTACAGATTTCTTACTGGAAACTTCCACTCAGAGAAAAAAAAAAAAAAAA
>QVIK01000075.1:0-27001 GCA_003957845.1 Oidium heveae | reverse complement strand
AAAAAAAAAAAAAAAAAAAAAAAGAATATAAAAGGCCTAAACCGACATACCCATCCTCTACAGGAGTGCCGCTGATCAATGACAGTTGATAATATGTCAGTCATATTTTATCAACCAAATTATTTGATTAAAATCCTGTCCTATAGGTAATATAGAGCCGGGATTTATGTAGGTGCGTCAAAATTACAGTTAAATTAGGGGCATTTTATGACCTCGGTTTAACAACCTTTTTTTCATGACCGACACAGTTTTCCTTTATATTGAGTCAATACATTTGCCCTTTCACTATTTGGGACCAGAGCTAGATTATCCTCTCTCGAAAGATGGCATAAGTACTTCTTGGGAATCTTCCATCTATATCTTTTGGACATCAACTAACACAACATCATGGTATCCGAGCCGCTACACCAGCGGATATTAGATTCATCTGAAGAAAATCCAGCATCATTTAGGCATTTGTTGGATCTAGCAAACAAAAATCGTTAATTTTACGTTTCTCCTCATAGGATGGTTAAGTTTGCTTGGGAATCGCTAATACCCAAGGAATTTGAAGGTAGTAATAACTGCCAGACGAGGTTATACCGAATATAAAGTTATTTGGTCTTAGTTCCATATTCTCTACTCGTAACTATTTACTCAGATGATGAAATTTATCGGTTATTTTAAATAAATTATCGTAGTTTCATTTGTTGATGATTGAAATGTGCAAGTCTTTGATACACAATCTTGACATTTCCGCGCAGATCGTGTCCAAATCAGAACTGAAAAAAAAATTACACAGAAAATACCCCTGCACAAATCTCTGCTGTACGTTATTCATTGGTCAAGACCCTAATTTATGGTAAATAATAAATTCTAGAGGCATAAAATCAAAGAAATAAATATTAGAGTCAGTGCATTATTTGTAAAGGCTGCTAATGTACAGCGCATTTTTCATTATACTCTGTAAACTTGTGTGCGTACAAATTCGATCCTCAAGGGAGCGGGCGATTTTATCAATTTTTTTCTTGAGATGAATAGCTCTGCTGCTATCGTTATAAACCAACCTGGCTAAATTATTACATCGTTCGAATCTGTGGGGTTTTTGGAGCAGGACTGAAAGACGAACTGTTAGATTTGCTTGTAGGAGAAATCTTGGCCTCGAAATGAATGTTGCTGTTGACGTTGGTTCTATTTCGAGTACTACACCTCTATGCGGCTCACCAAGTGTTTCCACTGATAATCCAACACCTCTGTACCATCCCATGAAGCTCCATGGCCGGGCATTTTATGAGAGTATTGGTAGTCCAAGGTTTATTCTCGCTCCCATGGTAGACCAGTCCGAATTTGTACGCCTCTCCTTGATTTGTCTGTTTCGTCTGTAGTTAGCTACATTATAAAGGAGAAATATAGGGCGAATCATCTTTAAAACTAACTGCTCCCAATTTGACCTAGGCATGGCGACTCCTAACTCGGTCCTTTCTACCTTCGTCATCTTCATGTAGTCTCCTAGCTTACACACCCATGCTGCACGCGCGTCTTTTTGCTGAAACACCAAAGTTTAGAGATTCACATTTCCAGCCCCTTCGCACTTCACTTACTGCTCATTCACCTCTTCCTGGTACTGAACTGTATCTGGATGGTAACCCCAAATTGGATCGGCCTTTATTTGTTCAATTCTGTGCCAATAATCCGAGTGAATTGCTAGCCGCTGCTAAGTATGTTTCGCCGTATTGTGATGCTATAGATTTAAATTTGGGATGCCCTCAAGGTATTGCTAAGAAAGGCAAATATGGAGCATTTCTTCAGGAAGATCAGGAATTGATTTTTTCGCTGATTAATATTCTACATGAAAAGCTAGATGTCCCAGTCACAGCCAAAATTCGTATTTTAGAAACCAAAGAGAAGACACTAGCGTACGCACAGAATGTTCTTAAAGCCGGTGCAAGTATCATTACAGTTCATGGTCGGACAAGAGAGATGAAAGGTCACAAAACAGGGCTTGCAGACTGGAGTGTCATCCGATATCTTCGAGAAAATCTTCCTAGCGATACCGTTCTATTTGCCAATGGAAATATCCTAAAAAATGAAGATATTGCGCTTTGCCTTGATGCGACAGGAGCCGACGCTATCATGTCAGCTGAGGGAAATCTACACGATCCAGCTATTTTTGCCTCGCCACCTAATATTGGCGAGGAGGGCCGAGAGTATTGGAGAGGGAAATCTGGACTAGGTGGATGGCGAGTGGATGCAATTTTCCGAAGATACATGGACATCATATATAAGTATGTCCTTGAGGTTTCCCCGCCAGAGAGGAAACCACTTTACTTACCGTCAGATTCAGAATCCGATATTCAAGTGGTAGGCACGAGGAACGGTAAAAGGCTTCAAGATCCTGATACTGAGGAACTTGCGCGAGAAAAAAAGAAACAGAAAAGAGGAAAGGCAGAAAAGTCAACTAACCCAAATTTGGTGGCAATGCAGCCACATTTATTTCATCTACTTCGAGCTCTTGTTAGTAGACATCACCATGTAAGAGATGCCTTGGCTAGATGTAGAGCAGGAGATATCATCTCTTTTGAAAACGTTCTTCAAATGGTAGAAGCCGAAGTTAAGGATGGTCTTGAGCAATACGATATAACACAGGGTAAGAGCTGGATTGAAGAATTAGAGCAAGACAAGCGGTTAAAGTCAGATTCAAAAACTCAAGAAAAATACGAAGGCTCTGTAATAGAAGACAATGGTAGGAATAACCCAATGGAGGGAAACGAATTTAAAAATCATAAAGACAGTTCAGTGGAGACGGTTAAAGCATGTAAACAACCTTGGTGGGTGGCACAACCATACGTACGTCCATTACCAAAAGAAGCCCTAGCCAAAGGTAGCTGGGCTTTGAGCAAAAAGGAGTTGAAAGCAGCTACTCAGCTCTAACTACTTGTGATGATTGATAGCGTATGAAATACAACGTTTTGAAAAAAAAAAGGTTATGGTTTGTGAAAACTTGAATCAACTTTGTGACTTTCTTATTTTCAACTTCAAAAATTTAGTACCATATAAAATGATATAATTTGATATGATATGAAATATTTCCTGGGTTGCTATCCTAGTTCGTAAATTCGACGGAGAATTTAGACACGAAACAATGAGATCATGGATAGTAAAAGCATAAATGAGGAATGTTTGTCTAGCTTTGATCAATCTTCAGTGGAAAAAAAAGGAAGAAGGAAGAATTGCACGAAGAATTTGATCTCTAAAAACGAGGCTTTCCTCAAGCTTTACTAAAGGCATGTTTCCAAAATCAAAGTTTTAACCATTTAAAAAACATGACTTCCACTCTCGAACAAGAACACTTCTAATTCTCTTCTATTACGGCAGGGACATCCATACTAATATTTAGTATGTCTTTACGGCCATTTTGCATTTTAAATTTCAACTTTAACCTGTACTTTTGCTTTCAAAATTTAATTAGCGCGATGGAGCTTCATATATATAAGTATTTAGCTCAAGGAGAGCTTTACTTTAGTGTCTCTCGTAAGTTTCTGCAACAGTCAAGTATATCACCTCTAAGAATGTAGCAATAGGGCTCTAGATGCTATCTAGACCTCGGAAATTTAATTCTACATTTGTTGTTGCGCAGTATAGTCTTCTGAGATTCATTATCTTACACCACCAGTTAATTATTTCTCATACTGATAACAGCAAGGTCAGCTCACTCATTATCTTATCAAACATTTCCATACTTAATAGAATTTTATGAAAATTTCGCTCTGAGATTTTCAGTTTCCGATTCCTTCGGAGGAATGATGATATCCTTAGAACTCTCCTTTGTTTCACGATCAAATTGACTGATGGCCAGTTCTCACAGCAAGCACGACTGGAGATTAAGCTGTGCCCGAGCAATACCTGCGTCATCTTTTTTTGTAGATGGTCGTAGAGTCCTTACTTCTTAAGAAATGTAAAAATGTCAGAACGCCCATTCCGTAAAACGGCATGTGCTAACTCGCCAGGCGAGGATATAATGAAACAATAGTCTCTTATTCCATTTATATACCTCGCTTTGACAAATATTTCTTCGTACATGTTGAGCTATACTAATTAGGTATAGGATAAAACTAATATGAAATATACTGCTAAAATTATGGGTTTGGAATATGAGTACAAGTATTTTTTTCAGTAAAATATTTTTCACTTATTTTACACGGTGTTGAGGTTGTGAGTAATAGTAGATTTGTGAAAGACAGGGGTCTGGCATCGGTTTTCAATATGGCATATATGCCTTTGCTAACTTATAGTTGCTTTATCTATATCTAATCTGATCCATGCCAGAACCTTGAAATTTTGTAAGCAAAAAAAGGGTGTTAATAAATCTAAGTAGGTTTCAGGCTCGCCGCTCAACCAATAAGAGAAACTAATTAAGCGAAAATCACAATATGACGTTGTCGTATTTACAATAGCGAAGAGCAGTAGCCCAAAATTAGTGAAGTGCGTGTCATGTTCATGGTTTACACACCAACAGTCACATCCAAATATCCCATGCCCTTTTTCCTCTAACTTCAAATCATTGTAGCCACAAACCAATTTTTATATATCAATTCATAAAGTAACTAATGCTTGTGTCATCGCTTACTTGATTTAACTTAAGTCTTAAAATAAAATACCGAATGTTTAGTCACTTGATGAACGAAAATATCTAGGATGAAGAGCCTGCGCTCTATCCTAAAGAGAACTGAGCTCTATATCTCTATATCTAAAATTTAATATACTCGATCAGTCATGTACTCAAAGGCCTACTCACAGCACGTCAAATCCGCATCTTTTATAACGATTACAGCGAAACTAATAGGGCCAAATTTCATCTTGGATTCTATTACTGGGAAAAGTCTCAAACTACATAAGCTCCGATTTAAACCTCTACAAGCATTCCAAATAAACGAGTGGTGAGTGGCAAATGAAATATTTAGGGTGGAAGGCCAGTTTTTCATCTCCGCTACCTCCAGCAGTTTATAAGTCTAAACGATATGTTATCAAAGGTCTATTTTGTTACAGCAAGAGAGCATCGATTTGGACCTCCCAACTTGCTCATTATGATAAAGATAGGGGAAGAGTTGCATGGTGAAGAATATGTTAACATAATTGGACAGCCATCGATGAACAAGAGGATAAGCAGGAATTTGAATTGTGCTCTGTGAAGTCTCCTGAAGTAATTGAAGAGCTTGATTCATCATACCTGTCTGAAATTACGTCGAAAATTTAGACGCTTATCTTCAATTGCTCAATTATTAAGCCAATCGAAACGAAAAAAACGGCTAAACTGTCGCAAAACTAAATAGATGGTGATGATGTGGTGATTATTTCTGCTAAACGAAATCGACGTTTGCAATCTCAACATCAACTCGCCAAACGCATTCAGACGGGTAGCTTCCATCGGCTTAGTGTGAAACCGCAGCTAACCTCAACCACACCTATATCTGACAAATCTTGCATGTAATTTTTGCTTGCGATGAGAGATAAAACTCATGTGAGTCTATTTTAAGACTCGATTTAATAAATCTGAATAATACATGGCTTCTGTTGTCACTGTTGTCACTGTTGTCACTGTTGTCACTGCTGGTTCGAAATTTAGTAATTTTAATTTGCAAATCGTTATAATTGACTACCTAAAAACTAGTTTTAAATTGCAAATTTTAACCATGTCGCACTTTTTGTCCTGCTTAGTATTCTTGAGGCTGTTTATAAACATTAATATACTACATATACTTAAATTGCTACCGTTAAATGTCACAATAATTTATGCACGGATGTCATGGTGATAATTATAGTGTCTTTCACGGCTTATAATCCAGCTACTTCCTAATCAGGCAATTTAAGTAAATTTCTCTCTTAATGTGAATAACGCTTCCTAATCAAATTAGTTGTATGTGAGACTTAACTAAACCCAACACAAAGTGTTGGAAGCTAACAAAACACCAAAAATATAGGGAGCAATGAAACTGCCATTAGGCTGTGGAGGAACCACTAAACTGACGTAATTATTCCTTGATACGTTTGGTCATTTGTTGAATTCCTATTTTCTCTTAGGATCTTTATGGTATCAATATCCCCAATTCCAGAGTTCTGAGAATCACGCTCTTTTTGAATATTCCTTAACCATCGTAATACCTGTATTTATTATTGATTCGATTTCTTTGCGTCTTGAATGATCAAAATTGATTTTGGCTCAAACTCAAACTCAAAATTCAGGTTCGACCGTGTTTTGATGTTTAATTTTGAGGCATAACATCGTCCTCATATAATTTATTTTCAATTAATTCAATATTTAGGGAGCTTTGAATTGGCGACTTGATTTGCTGATTAGTTTCAGAGAAAAAAAAACGAGAACAATCTTGCCTTGAATTTGACCGAAGCTACTTTCATTCTCAATATCTGTCAGAGAGCTACTTTGGGACTATAGACTGAAACCACATATTGACTCTTTAGTTGAGTCTTCTTGAAAAATTCTAATTGCGAGCTCCATTTGTCTTTGGCTATCAATTCAATCGACATATGATGTGCGCTCTCGGGAAAAGTAACTCTCAAAATGCACATCCAATAGTCGAATTCTTTTGAGTATTCATAGCAAGTGTAATCTCTCATTGACCCATTGGCCCACTTTAATGATTCACTGTCCATCTTCCAAGCCCCAGAATTTGCTTTCAACTACTCTATTTACTTGTGCAATTAAACCTTGTCTCTATGGCGAGCTAGGAGCTTCATTGACTACTCGAATTCATTCCCTCGTTAAAAATTTGATTAATACCTCATGGAACGATTTTTTTAATTTCCGGCCTCAACAATATCCCAGACCTTACTTTAGGCCGGCATGAGGGACTCGGAGGTGTTTATTTGTTAATAATGTCAAAATTATATCTTACCGGAACCCATATTCAGTGGAGCTAGATATTAATTATCAGGTTTTCGATATAGTTTATTGTTAGTAACTTCGGATGCGGCATAAGCACCGTATCAAAGCCATGATTCTGACTGATATATGGGGTTTCTTTCAGGATCAAGAAATAATTGCATTGATGCTTACATTGTTTATTGTTTATCTATTAATGGAACGAGTCCCTGTCTAAATGCTTGATAACCAGATTGTAGGTTTTTCTTACAAAAATCATTGTTTACAACAAAATACATCCCACATTGAGGTTTAGTCCCCCGTTTCTATGGAGACCAGTAAGCTAATCCTTAATTTATCTCGAATTCACGGTTCATTTCGAGTAATGGCAACAGAAAAAGTCACCTAAATGAGTTGGATCGTAAATTTGATTCGTGAATGGCGTGGAACATATATATACGTATACACTAAAAGTTTTTGATATGAATTTTCACTTTTAGCCTCGTTCATCTTTTATACTAAGACTCAAATAACAAATACTAGATTGATCTTATTAATACAGCAAAATCTACTATACTGTTGTACACATATACAGAGTTACTCTTCTCAGAATGATTAATAATTTTAAGTAGATTGAAAAGTAATCATCCCGTCTACTTCACAATGCATCATCTATTTGGCGCAACTTCTTTTCTCAGTAGCTCATAACAATAGCTTTATAAACCTATCGGCTAACATTAGTGAGGCGTTTTGCGAATTATGCAGTTATTCAATACATCTTTGTGCCAAGATTTTTCTTTCGAGAGCCCCTTTTTTCCGGTAGATTGGCTTCACTAGCAATGATTTAAAAGCTGGTATCTGGTTGTTTGGCTTTATAGTACTTTAAATTTCTCAGAAAGTGTTTGACGCCGCTTTATCATCACTTCTACCCTATTTTGTCACAGCTTGAACCTTAAATACCGTTACATAGAATATACCGAGGACTCGGTGGGTTAATAATGCCAGAGAACTTTGTGATAAAGTACTCTACTTCCAAGCCTTTCGTACTCCTCTTGTCCAACCCAGCTTTCATGTGTTTTCATACGTGCATAAACGCTTGCACCTTTCCACACAACAACTTGACCATCCATTTCTCTAGGACTTGTACCAACAAGAAGTTTTTCACCCAAGTCAGGCCTAGAATTTCTAAGTCGTGCTTCTAAGTATTGACCGAGATTTGGAGTCTTAGCACCGCCACCGATTACCATAATGCCACCAAAAAAGTCTCGAGCTTTCTTTTCGTCACCTTTAGCTCCATGAGTGATAGATGTTACTATAGCCATATCAAGTGGCGCAATTGGAAGAATAGAGTCACGTTCAGCAGCTAAATCTTTTGGTATACGTGTAGCCTGATCTACAAGATTACTAGCTGGAAGTGCATTTATAGAACCAATATGGGATCCATTACTGTTGAGGGTTCCAATTGGCCCTGGTGATTCCCCATGTGAATTACTGCCAACAAGCCCCAAAGGAGTTGTTTTGCCGTCTTCGGGTGCTGGTGATGCAGCAGCAGAGGATACGCGGGAGTTATTATTTGTATCGTCTAAGCGTGGCATAAAATTTAATGGATTTGGTTTTTCTTTAGATGGAGTTGCAGTATCTGAGGTTCCATTATTGATTCCATTAATGTGAGACCCAATAGTAATATTTGATATAGAAGGTTTAATCCACGCGAGAACGGCTATTTGAGCTGCTGATGTGGGATCATCAGGAATATCAGCATCATACGCATTATATGAACGATCAATTAATTTTCGACGGCCCACCAGTTTTTCACTGTTGTCAAAGATTAATGGATCAAAATATCCCATGGGAGCTAACATAACCTCATCACATGCTTTAAAGTTATATTTATATGTGTGCTTACTTGGAATGCGTAAATGAAAGTTAAATAATTGTTGGGATACGTCTTTTGCATTCATAGTGCAGTGGTTTATCTTGAGTTCTTCGGCTAGCAGGAAATCATAACGACGTCTCAAATTGATATCAGCGTATGGAAAATGATCATAAAGCATCATTTTAATAAATGTTTCAGTCACATCAAAGCCACCATATTTAAGATTAATTCGCGAGTCTTCAATGCACATGCCATCTTCAACGCAACAAATCGATGTCTTTTGAGCACCAATATCGACAATACAAGCACTTGTAAACCCAGACCCAAAACTAGCTGCCATACTCTCTTGTATAAAGCAAACTTGCTTGAATCCAAAACTTTTTAGGCACATGTCGAGGATTTGTTCGACGTATCTTTTATCGTAGAGGTCAGGAATGACAAAAACACAGCTATACTGTTTCCATTCAACATTTCTCTTAACTCCGATTTCATCTTGAAGGGCCTTTTGGATAATGACGCTGAAGTCATCAAACAATTGTTCACGAGTAAGATAATCATTTTCATGAAAGCAACCATGCCTGATTGGCCAAAATAATTTATATGGGGGATTCGAGTTATCTGGAATTCGTAAGGCATTATGTCCAATGAACAATTTATTTTTTCCGTCCTTTTCAACCTCTGTCCATTCGATCCGAACAGCATCATTGTGCTCCTCGACTTTTTCTGGTTCAGTTCTGCGATTAAAATTAACAACAACCTCTTTAGAATTTGGTAGGACCTTGATTTTGTTCGCTCGCATATCTGTTTTCAACGCTGAAGTCATCGCTGTATATTTTTTAGAGAATTCTTCTCCAAATTGTTGCTCCGGCGTTGAATCTGTTTTTCGACGCTTTGGAATAGGTTCTGATGCTTCTGATTCTGTGTTCTTCCATTTCGCAGCGACTACCATAGGTATACTCTTAGGCAAAGCATCACTTGCTAGACCTATACGTAGATTTTGGCTACCGGGATGAATCACAATAATCCTTGAAGCATCAAATCCATCAATTTGGCCAGACTCGTCTTCCTCAATATCTCCGTCCCCACCAATTGTCAAGGGGATATAACCATGTGCTGTTCTTGCTAAGGCTCTGTCTCTGTCTTTGGCAATTCGTATCATCCGCTCGCGATTTAATTCATGCTGAAGTCGATATGGTAGAATCTGATCATCACGTTTCATATACTCTCTAATAAACTCTTTATAAGCTTTCAAGTAATACACTTATATCATTCGCAGTAAAAATTATATATACTTATTTCTGAGATGTTCTTGCCTGAAGCTATACCCCATTGAAAAATAGATAAACATACGTGTAATAGTTTTTCTGATTGATCATCTGAATCTCAGGCCAGCTTGATTGCTTCATACCATTATCGGTTCGTTGTAGTCCTTGCTCGAGGTTAGTAAGTTACATCAAGTGCATAAGTTAGTCCACACTCTCACC
This sequence comes from Oidium heveae, assembly GCA_003957845.1. NCBI lineage: Eukaryota > Fungi > Ascomycota > Leotiomycetes > Helotiales > Erysiphaceae > Oidium > Oidium heveae. Next base: position 16,785 of record QVIK01000075.1, on the reverse strand, counting down.
TTCCTCGCGCAGTAGCGCTTTCCCATACTTTTTCCCGGCCATATCTTATATATTTATTCGTTTACATAATATATATTTATATTTATATATGTAATAATACAAATGATCCCGTACGTTAGAGGACTTTCAATACATGGATAGAGGGCAGTATTCAGAAAGAGACGATATTCATTTTTTGAGAAGTTAATGTTGCGATATGCTGTTGTAGAGGTAGTTCAACGTAAGGGAATATTACAATATTCATTCATTGCGGCTGCAGCATTAATATCTTGTTGTGAACGACTGAGTGATGAAGGCGGTGAACTACTTTTGGAATTGAGTATGATACAATTATTTAGGAACATACACTTTTTGATATTTGTAAGCACCTCCACCACCTCCACCACCCTTGTCGTAGATAGGATCCGGCGCTGGCCATGTAATAGACCGACAAAATTGATAACGAGAATAAATTGGATTATTATACTTGTAAAAAGCTAGCCATAATGAACGGATACTTGTGTGTACTAGTTAGCACATCTAACTTCAGTAAAATTTAGCTATTCACTATTAGGCATGCCTTTAAAAGTACACTGTGGTTTTAGTGGACCATTTTGTACAGTCCTGTCTTACAACGTGCAGCCTAGATTTGAGCAGGGAGTATTCTCTCTGCAATACTTTTTTATCTAAGCCTGATTTGGACACGATTCTGCAGAGGAAAACTGAGATTTTAACATGGTAAACTTTATGTTCCAGAACTACATACATGCGAACATTTTCAACCACCAAAATGTTAAAAATATATAATGCACTCAAGACAATTATAAATACTAAATGCGAAACAAAGACTGAAGAGCATTGCACTATATTGGGTACAGCCTCATCTAGCAGTTATCTCTGTCATCAAGTTTCTTAAGTATTATTAATTCCCAAGCAGCCTGAACGATACCATAATGAAAAATTTAAATGGATGTCCTTTATTTGCCATATCCACTCTGTATTCAGATCAAGCTGAATTTCAGTGCAAATTCCCTTCTAGCCAATCTAACACCCGTTCATGTAGCGGCGCGAACATGTTGATCTTGCATTTTAATATCGAAAAAGTGAATAGGAGATTCCCTAAAAGCACCTATCTCATATTTAAGCAAAGGAGAATTTAGCTCTGACTCTAGACGGATTGGATCATAAAAAATAGCAAATTTCACAGGATTCTGAATAATCAGCGCCGTATAATTTTTACAATTAGACTGTTATCACCTCTAGCTACGGAGAATGATTTCCATTTAACATCATCTATCAGCTAGAAATCTAGAGTTTTTTAAACTCGGATTAGAGGTTAATTCTAGTAAATCCAGCAAAAACCAAGTGTGTAGATGTTACTCTACTAGGGTTGAAATTTAGTCATTGGTGTTACTGCGTCGGGAACTTTGCATAGTAAAGATATTCTTTAAATTCATATCCGCTTAAGATTGATGATTAATCGAAAATTGGATAGATGTGAGCCAATTAGACTGTTACATTAAAATAAATCTCCCAAAATTGAATAACTTCAAAAAGTTTGTGACTCACTCAATTTTCGTTGTCTCTCTAACCTTCTAGTGACATACCCAACTAAATCGACATATGAGAGAAGACTGGTACGAGATTCACCAGAATCATAAGTACTCCATTCTGGCTGATGCCGATCAAAAGTGGGGAATATTTTTCCTAAGCCCAATCTTTGGAGTATCTGCCAATAGAATGCCCAGGCTTTTCCTGTGAAGCCGAAAAACGAAAAGATAAAGAAATTGATAGCAATGTAGGCCCATGGTTGGTACTGAATCTGTGAATCATCACTGGTGTGGTAAAAGTGAGGTTTGCTCCAAGAATCTGAATGTTGGACTGCGAATGTGCTCTTTGTTGTGAAGCTAGAGGGAACGAATCGTATTATGAATGTAAGTTGTACCGGTATGTATATCGCGATAATTCCTATTGCCAATATGTAGAGTTTGATGTATGTGCGATTGATACCGTTTGAGCTATTGTCATCGAATGGAACAGAAAAATTGAGATGCTTTTGATAGATTGCTAAACACATTATACCTTTTTTGGTACAGAAAAAATCTAAATTTTAGCCACAAAACTCATACTAAAACAAATCAAGCTCAGATTGAGAGGAAGTAAAGTAGACCAAGATAACAAACTGAAAGTAGAGGGAACTTACCAGATAGAATGAATGTTACAGGAAGTAGTAAGATCCACCAAATATACACAATGACCAAGCTTAACCATGAGTCATTAAACTCTGGCACACAGCCAAACCCAGGAACAATAGAATAGGCGTTTGTCATTACCAGATACTGAAAAGGCAATATAAAGAGTAGTGGGACCCCCCAAATGAATAAAATATCTGATAATATTCGCGGTTTTGGAGAGGTATCCGATCGAAGCATTCTTATGAGCCTCCAGGGAATGAGAACCATGGCTAAAGAGAAAGCCACAGTTAGTGGCTGCCTCAAAGAAGCCTCGATATGACACAGACCTGTGCCGCTAAACCACTGGGTATGATCATCAGTATCCCAAATGTTTGCATTGATGAAGGCAAAGAAACTGAAGATTATAGATACTAAGACAAGGGAAATTTGTCCAACAGTTTTTAGTCGTAGAAAAGTTGTCAGAGGCATAAACGCCATAATAATTGTCAAAACTGAGAAGATTCGGATGGCATAACCGTTAGCTCTGTTAACTCTTTGACCGTCGTAGCCATCTTGATATACATGATTTGACGTCAGTAGTAAGCTTTGAATCATATTAAAGAGAAAAAGATATTTTAGCTTGTCTACTTGACGTATTGGATTTATGAAAGCTCCCAGAAAAATAAATCAGAGGCTCAGGAAGGGAGGAGCAAAATTATGAGGTACAGATATTTTGTAAACAGCGATTCTGTGTGATACTGAATGAAGCAGTAAGACAAAATTGATAGAGCTGTTACAGCGAGTGTCAGGGTATTTCAATTTAAGAAAAGGATCAATTGATGATAGGGCAACTGTAGGATGATACTCTGGATATAGCTGCTAATTTTAAGTGTATTATTTTTTAGATATCTAATAACAGAATTGGTCTACATTAGGGGAGAAAAATAACATCAAGTCCCTCGCCAGGCAAGGTACAAAATTTTGCATTCCAAAAGTTTCATTATAAATATTGATATGTGACAGTTTCTGCCTCTTATTGACGATAAAAATTGACTCCTATTGAGAAACTCGGTTGAATAAAAGGGAACTAACCGAATTCTATTCAAACCCCATTTTGGCTGTGAATAACAAAGCCTGTTAGGCGGGGGTTAGATGAGGAGAAACAACAAGCTGCGGATCAGAAATAAACCATCACATATATTCCCTTGAAAGAGAGATAACACGACGATGACACTAGTCAGCCGCTCTCTGAAAATCTCTTAGTTCTACTCGTCGATAAAGAGCAGATAACGTGCGCTGCATTCAAGATAACTATTTCGCCACAAGAAGGAAAAACGAAAGTGCATCACAGTTGCATGAAATGGAAGGAATGAAAAGTGAAAAAAGATGGACAAAGTAATCTTTTCATGTTTCAATAGTAAGAAATAAGTAAAAAATAAATAAATCTATTTTCATGAGATTAAGAAGACAAGCATGAGTCTAGTTACCAGCAAAATGAATGAACCATGGCGAGTGGACAATGTTGAGTCTCAAAATGCTGCCGAAGAATTTATATCACATGATGTGAATCGATTTCTAGATTGAGGTGGCGCGCTTTTAATTTAGTTCATTTCATAATTGTCCCGAATTGTGTCTGCATTGTACTGAACCTTTTTTCTCAGCTGTCATCCTCGCAACGCTAGTTATATAAAGTTGCTCTTTTGTCGATTGTTTGCTATTGAAAATACACTTATCAATCCTATAGTCTCATGTTATGCGGCTTTACACCAAGTGTTGCTTCATGCGCCCCATCGATGGTTTTCTAATAGATAGACAAGAAACCCGAAAAAGTGAACAATATCTTCCTTAGACTCATGCGATGACTTCATTAGCGAGGTATACAGTTGGAGTCAGTCGATATGAGTATTTTTACTGTATATATTTGATGCTTGGAAAGAGCTAATATAGTATCACAACAGTCTCTAACTGCTACTCTAGATATTAAGGACAAATTTGATTTAGACCAATTGACAGTCAAGTTACCTTTGGCTCAAGCTTAGGAGTAACGCCATCATCTAAATTGCGCAAATAATCTGGCAAAACTCTTGCTTTCGATTCCAGCTAGTTGGAACTTACTTGAGCCCTCATTTATGGAATAAATTCTGTTGCTGCCAAGATGCAAAATTAAATACAAGCTGTCATATAAATAGAGTGCGTGGTAGAAGTAAAATGACAAGATATAATTGCTATAGCAAGCTATATATCACACCGTCCCTAGACGATGGGACCCTAGCTGTTGTCTCATATCACATATATCATACTCCTTGCGAAGAGATTCGTATGAACTCTGATTTTTTAAGCTTTTTTAATGCACTTGTTGCTTTTTATACGCCCTACTACATTTACGAAAATCTCAAGATATTAGGTCCACCTCAGATTAAGAATTTTGTGCAGCATCAGGTTTATTACCAACTTTGGAAAGAAAATAAAAGAAAATGGCGACGTACCAATGACCAATTCATGTCTAGAACTTCACCTCGTGAAAAACTCAGGAAGAACAATGATTTATCATCTACATATTTCTTGGGTCTTTCTGAAAGTACTTTAGCGATGATTTGAACTGCTAAATACCTACTTTGGTCACTGTATCATTAATTTCGACTTCAAGATTGTATATCATTTGACAATTATAATACTTATCTTTTTATTATTAAGACATTATGCGATTCGTATATAATAAAGATAATAAATAACAATTAAAACCTCCATCTATTTACACCTACCAAAATTTTAATATTTCGCTACACGACTCTACCTGTACTGTCATGAAGTGAACGAAGATGGATTACTAGAGGTCAATGGACTCATATATGTACCAAATGATTTAGAACTACAACAAAGTATCATTAGCTCCCGACACTCTCACCCAGCTGCCGGTCACTCAGGTCAGGCTGCAACATTTGAATTAATTTCAAGAGATTTTTGCTGGCCAGGAATTCGGAAAACAATCGCTCGCTTCATTCGTAATTGTGAAACATGTCAAAGAATAAAATCAGTTCGTCACGCATCCTATGGATATTTGAAATCTTTAGAGGTCCCTCAAAGACATTGGCAATCTATCTCTTTGGACCTCATTACGGGTCTTCCATCTTCTAATTCATATCATGCCGTGCTAGTAGTAGTCGATCGACTATCTTAAATGGCTCATTTTGTACCCTGTAACACAACTTTAGATTCTCATCAAATTGCTCGCCTATATCGCGATTCGATTTTTCGCCTCCACTGTCTTTGGGAGTCAGTTATTTCAGACCGTGGCTTGATATTCACATCAGAATATACAAGAAACCTTTGTAAACCTTTGTCGATCCGATCATATCTTAGTACTGCATTCCATCCCCAAATAGATGGTCAATCCGAAATAGTGAATGCAATTTTAGAACAGTACCTGCGAGGTTATGTCTCATATCAGCAGGATAATTAGTTTGGTTTTCTGGCTCTCGCCGAATTTGCGTATAATAATTCGATTTCCGCAACCAATAAGGTTACACCATTCTTTACCAATTATGGTTACAACCCTCGATTCGAGATCTTGCGGAAGAATATTAACAATTCGATACCTTCAGTTTTAGAAATAAATTACTTTCGACAAAAGCTTGAGAAACTTGAACAGCACCTTCGACAGGAAATAAAATTAGCGCAACAAATTTACTCAGAATACGCTAATAACAACCGAATTTCTCCACCAATATTTGTTGTTGGTTCTTCAGTATGGCTGCTACCTAAGAATATCAGAACCACTCGTCCATAAGATAAACTTGACTATAAGCAGCTAGGTCTATTTAAAATTAAAAAGAAAAATTTCAACTCATGCCTATTGACTAGATCTCTCAAAGACCATAAAAGTCCATCCCATCCTCCATGTTTCCGTGTTTCCATGCTTGAGCCTGTGACTTCTGACCCCCTACCTAACCAGAACCAAATTATACTCCTGATTTTTGTCGACGGCGAGCTCGAATTTTATGTTGAGGAATTACTAGATGCAAGACTCTCGCGTAACTCAATACAACCACAGTACCTTGCAAAGTGGACTAGTGAATCACAGTTTACTTGGGAACCAATGGATCATGTTAAAGAGTTGGAAGCTTTAGATAACTTCTATACCAAATGTTCTAGAAAACCAAAACCAGCGACTCGTGGGAACTCGTCTTAGAAGAAGGGGGTAATATCATGAAGTGATTTCAGCTCACGTGATAATATATCGCTAATGATGTAGTCGCTCACCTTGCGTCGCTTGAGGTTATGACGTGAAGGTTAATTTTAGGAAATGCAGATTCTGCACTTCTATTCTCACCAAATTCAGAATAAGGCTATCGTGACTGTGCGGGTAGGCCTGACAGTATTATAATTTTGGGGCTAATATGATGGTAACCTCAATGACGTTTGTCTATTAACAAAATCGTACAGGGAATTGAAAATAGGAAATTCGCGTATATAATTCCTGGATACTGCTGAGTTAAATTCTCAGCTTAGCAACTTTGTTTTATCATGAATTGTATCTAATAGCACTCTTGCTTCGACATACTTGATTCAATCACTTTGTTTTCCTATCTTTGATCTACTTCAACCATATCATTAGAGAAGTTCCATCTTGCGTTTATCTTTTGTATCTGAGACTTCTACTAGGTGACTTAAAGCTCAACTACCCTCTGGCTTCGAATTTTAACCCAATACGATTCATAACATGTACATTGTTTCCACATTGTTTCACGAATTCATCTTAATGCAATTGCTGTGCAAGAAACACCGAATATTTTCGTATATGAAGTAGAATTTTTGATGAAAAGAAAGCTCTATTGTATTTTAGTGCAAAACTTGACTTGTTGCAGGCGTTCGAATGACGATGGCTTATCCTCTGAAGCACGTAAGATAACGTGTAAGAAGGTTAAAACACGTGACGGTAACTTTTCGGCAGCGCATTAAGGGGGCAGAAGGCAATTTGGCAAAGAAGTGTGCTATCAATAAATACAGATATTCGACCAAATCAATGAAATTAGTGTGGGGGAGGGAAAGAGAGGTTGAAGACTATGATAAAGGGAAAGAAAAGGCATGGAATTTTATTACTTCCTAATCAGAAAGATAATTTTCAGAGCTAATTTTGATATCAAATCGAATTAAGACGCCGACTAAAAGGCTAGCAAAACAAAGGAATCCCTATTTCTTTTCGAAGAAACATGTTAAAAAAAATCTATTTGCTTTCCTTGGAGTAAATAATTTGAATTTTTTTAACACTGGTACGAGCCCTTTCTGTTGTAATGGTAAGAGCTCACGCAGATTATTTTGGCTTGAGGCTTTGGGACGAAAAACTAAGTACTCTTTAACTGTACACTAAGTGCTTGTATTTAAGAACTATAAAGATCTAAGAGTTGTGAAGAGCTGGTGCTTTACATACACAAATGAGCTGGTAGTACTAATCCTAACAAACTCAAGTTTGTATCACTGGAGGTTTTAGTGATCCATCTTCACCGAACATAACCTCATAACACTTTCTATTCAGTATTCTAAATGGGAAAAGTTGTTACTTGAATCCGATAACTATTGCTTAAATTAATTTCAATAAAATGCAACTCCTTGGATGCGTAACCATCAACACTTATTAGAAACATTATATATATAAAGGAGGGTCAGACTTGGAATCTGAAATAATACGTAATTTGTGTAATGCTAAAATTGCGTACGAATTAAGCAAGATTTTTGTACATTGATGTCACCACGCACTTTCTCTGAAATCAAACTATTATATACCGTCCTAACTTTCTGATATTAAATACACCCGACCCCCCTTGGCAAAATATCACAGGTAGTTTCCTTCTATCTATTCAATCGGCGCCGTTAAAATTACCACGTAATCTATGTAATTCAATTTCGTCATATGTCAGAGTAACTGCAAGTATTTGGAACCAAAACCAGCAGTGCTTGACTGACCATAATCGATGGCACTATCACCACTTCATTCCAACTACCATATAATCTCTATCATTTTTACCATTACTGGAAATACTTCGTGAATGTACCGAATACAAATATCTTTACATGTAGAAGAGGAAACCGGAAATCACCGTGCTGGGTCGTTAAGCCTGCATACCCGAAGGTCCATGGCATTAACTCTAACGAATTTTATAAGTGTATTTCGCATTAATGACAGAAATTTCATATCTTTAGAGTGGTTAAACTTTGAGAAATGATATACTTATTTTTGGAAATGAGTCAATTGATGAGATCTACAAATAGAAGGATGGTCTGATTATTTATCTAGACTTTATGTTTTTAAAGCTTTGCCTTTTTATATTAGGAGAAACTAGACACTTTTAACTCGAAAAATTCGGTCTATAGATCGAACAAGCTAGATACTTTAGGACGAGTACTAAAATGACAACATGCCACCGCTAAGTTGTCCAAGTTGTAAGACATTCCGAATATAACCATCGCTCTATTGCTTTTTATATAAAAAGAATCGGCAATTTTATCCGTCACAGAAATAGATAATAGGCTTCTTCGTTTTTTTTTTGGCTCAAGATAATACTATCCAGCCACCTCATGAAGTACATCAAATGTAGATAAATTCGAATTCCGACGGATAAATATGAAAGCTAAAACGGATTCCATCCCGCAAAAAATTTGAAAGAAGATTCCATGTTTCTTAATTAATTTCTTAACACATATTTGAACACACACTTACAAAATTTTCTACATTTCTAATTTCTTCAGCAAGATCTTCACAGGTAAGTTCAAAAATCGCTAACCCAATTGGTACCATGGTCTGAATTTATTTAAGAAGGGAAACCATGAAAACGATAGTGACAGCTTAGAAATATTTTTATGCATTCTTCTGCTACCATTGAATGCGTGGCTTCTAGTGTACAACTCTTCAGCGGTCGATCGGTGATTACTATCAGGTATCTTGGGTCTTTTGATTTGTTGGCAAATCTACCATAAAGTCGATTGATATTCTGAATAAAAACGCTCTGGAATAGGAAGAGGGAGTAGCAAGCCTTTTTCTTTTCTCTCCAGACATAAGATCTACCGCAAAAATGTCAATTTCTGCAAAATTCGTACCATTGTTGAAGCTCCGGGCCAGAAAAAGTTTATAAACGATATTGAGTGCGTAATTTGACAATTAACAAAAAAAAGACTGCTATTCATTTTGCTCATTGACTCTTCCACATCACTTTGAGAGAATTCTTTCCTCCCCTGAGCGCGACTCTGCCCAGAGGTTAGTCTTCCCCCGAAAACTCTTCATTTAATTCAATTTCTAGCTTTTCATAATGCTCAGACAATTTTTCTTCAGCGACACTGCTATGTCTAATATGCGATTTAAAAGCTGGATTTTTAGCCGGGCCAGATTTTGGACAATTTCTTGTTCCATGTCCTATCTTACCGCAACTAGTACACCAATCTTCTATAGTCAGGCTTCTAAATTCGTCGGGGGATCTCCATTTTGCTGGTGGTTTTCTTTTATTTTGATTATACTGATAGGTATTTATAGCATTAATCACAGCCTAAGCAATTTTCATAGTATTGACACCACCCATATTAGTGTCACCATCGGCATCAACTTCCGGAGAGGCTAACTTTCTAGATTGTTCTGGCGGAAAACTTCTAGATGATCCACCTTGAGGTAAATACCAGGTTTTTTTTTCAGAACCTTCTTTTTGCTGAAAATTTAAAGTGTTTTCAAGACGGCTTGCGACTCTCTTCACTTTAGAAATCCACCTTGAGTAGTCGTCGTCTGGTAGGGATCTACTGAGCAAAAGAGTTCTAAGAGTTGAATTTATTGAGTTTTCTAAGAGTGAAATTTTCATATCATCTGACCAGTGTATGCAATCACATTGGGAAATTTTGAGCTCGAAATCTTGTAGGAAATCGATGAAGAGTTGATTAGGCCCCATTCACATCCGTTGCAAATGGCTCCTAGCCGTCCGACGAACCTGTTTGTTTTCTAGTTGGTCAATGATATGGTGGAGAAAACTTTCCCAGCTGTGGTCTCTAACGGGACCTCCTAAACGATACCACTGCATGATCCTTGGCTACTTAATTGTTGGTATAGAATTAAAAATACTTAGACAAATCGACCTATCAGAACCTAGGAATTTTCGATCTTCTATTTTGACACTCAGACCAAACATATGGGCATCGAAAGAAATAGGACTACCATCCCACATGGGCTATTCGCTTGACCTTTTCTGATAGTTTATCGGTGTTGATGGTGGCGAAGAAGATGTATGAATTGGGGGAATATTTTGTGCGGGGGGGTGGCTCATTAATTATTTTGCAACTGGCTTAATATCTGCCGCGTCACTTGATCGCAAATCGCCTGGTATATGGTAGGTGGGATACTCGAAAAACTTGTTGGCTCAGCTTAGTGGTGAGACTCTTGATTTGTGTGGTCTTGGGGCATTTATAATCCGCTCATTCGACCTGATATATTTTGATCATTCTCACCTGAGAAAACATCTTCATACTATTGGTCAGGCATGACGTGAACTTCCTGGGAATGAAATGAAGAATCGTCATCACTTGAGTCAATGATTCTTCCTGGGACTCGGAAACTCATAGAAGATAAAATCTTCCCTTCTAATCTCTTGGAGACCGATTTATTCAATGATAATTATTATATTATGTTTCTTTTTTATATATAAAAAGGTATAGAAAGATAGAGAAAATATATGATGGGCTGCATCAATGACAGTTAACAAGAAGGATAATGTCCAAAATACTGTTAATTTTCTCTATGACTAAATATCTGTCTATGAAGTAGTTTTTAAATACATAGTGATCTTTGCTATCGACTTCCCTAACAGCATCCCCTATTATCTCCTATTGTAGAAGGAATGCCTTTAGTTTAGGGGGACGTGGACAAGCGTCATGTCTAAGGTTTTAAATCGCAGCCCTAGGCAAAAGTAACGTGTATCCCAGTCATTAAGCATTAGATACATCTTTTTAAGTTTAGTATTATTAATGCTGCTGATTTAATTATTCTTACATAGCCGTACAATAAATTTTAATCGTTATCTACAAAGTCCATTGATCTTTGGAAATTGATGCGCGTCACAATGTATCGGCGTGATTCAATTCCCATAATCACAGAACGAATCTAACTAATAGCAACTTTGTAGATGTTGTCCATAGGATCGAGACTTTCAAGTCGGGGACTTAAACCAGGTAACTCAACCGTCATTAACTAGACGCCCATTGACTTTACACTCATGGTTTACAAAACCTTAGTCAAAATTGACATATTTATTGGAATAAATATATGATTCTATCAACAACACATGGTACAATGTAGATGATTATTTCCTTGTATTATTTGCAGAGTTCTAATATTAGAAACTATCCCTGTATTTCTTCTTTGTTGCTGTTCCACTGTGGTTTGATTTAATACATGCTCAAACTCTGAGGGCGGCCTTGTCGTTGATTTTGATGGCCTACCACGCTCTTGTACAGGAGCGGGATCAGAGAAATCCAACTCTGATGGAAGTGTAATCAGATATTGATGAATTCTTCGTCGATGAGAAGGCGATGATTCACCTTCATAAGTCTCGTAAACCCCTTTCAAAATGTTTGCTATTGAGATAGTTTCTACCATGAAATTGCTGCACATTGGCAATCTTATCCATCAATATGTATGGAAGTCAGCAACGTTGAAGGGCCGATTTCCACGCATTCGAAACTCACGAGGGCGAGAATTTCGTATTGTTGTTCTCGTGAGACCAAAACAGTCTGTTGTGGCAATGCACCGTTCATACTGTGCATGGGCAGCACGTAAACCCACCGCTGATATTTTCCCCATCACTGCTGCAAGCATTGGCCTTAGTCGTGGATTACTAGCAGCACGGTCCTTGGCGTTTATTAATTCAAAACAATCTAGAGAGGGAAAGTAAACAACAGCAACTATTTACATAGATACAAACGTATCAAGCTAGTCTGTAACGGTTCTCTGAATTTCGTAGATAGTAACAAAGGGGTGATTTTTCAGCTCGCAATTACGGGAGAGAAAAGCTGGTTCCTCTTTAGAAACGCATTTTTTTCTGATAGATTTATGTTATAATTCCCTGGTATATTAACATGGCCGATGCTTAGCGATCATGTATACGGTCAAGCCATGCGGATGCTCGTCCCCATCCAGTTTCACGGAGAAGTGCAGAAATAGGAAATGTCTTGTAAACTGGTAGGACTGCACGTGCAGCCTGGTTGATGGTAAGCTGTACCTGATTCAGTGCCCATTGTGAGGTTTGTGGCCCATACCACGTTTCCGCTCCATAAAAAAGGGTTGTAAATGCACAACCTTGCATAGCATGGCGTAATAGACCTAGGGGTACTCCACGGGTAGTATTGCACAATCGACGAACATGATAAATCACTATTCGAGCCCGCTGACAAGCAGTACCTATGTGTCCTTTAAAATTGAGCTTTCCATCAAAAAGGATACCAAGCCATTTAAGTTCAGATTTTGGTCTATTTAGAGTTTGTCCAATGTTTAGTGGAAACTCAAAATACTTCCTTTTATTATGGAAGTAGATTAATTCAGTTTTTCCTATGTCAAACTGGATACCGTTTTCTCTTGCCCAGTTCAGAGAAAGTTCCAACTGTTTTTGCAGTCTAGCCTAACATCTTTCTAAAGAATTGGTCGAAGAAAAGAAAGCTGCGTCATCAGCGTAACCAAATCGACTATGTGTGATCCTGAGTAGTGGTTCAATATAAAGGAAAAATAGAATCGGCGAGACAGGAGAACCCTGTGGAAGCCCGCAGAGTATAGGTAGTGGCTCGGTCGTAATCTGGTTCAGACGAATGCATACTAAACGTTCAGATAAAAATGACTTTACCCATCAAATAAGACACCTAGGCCACCCTTGTGAGCGCAACCTGTAGATTAGACGATTCGGAAGAACACCATCAAAAGCCCCCTTAACGTCGGTAGTGACTATGCCTGCGATTTTCTTTTCCTTCCATACCTGTCGTACATCACAGAGAAGAGCTGTGGTTAAATCAGAGGCTGAGCGGTGTTTAATTGCGCAGCATTGGTCTGGTGCTAGTATTTGAAGTTGGAGAGACCAATAAGAGATTCGACGAGCAATTATTCTTTCTAATCCTTTACCCAAGCATGATAACAGTGAAATTGGTCTATATGATTCAGGAATTGGTCTATCTCTTTTGCCTGACTTGGGAAGAATGATAACCGTAGCTCTCTTGAAAGCGAGAGGATGGATTCCTAGTTCGATACAGTGGTTAAAAAGATTCGTGATTTGTTAACCCACGAGGGGCCACGCTAAGCGAAGGCATGTAGTGGTAAGCTCATCCTCGCCTGGAGATGTCTTGGATACCTGGCACCTAGCTTTGTAGGACTCATTATTGGTGACTGTCTCCCAGGAAATACTTCATTTCGGTACCGCCGGAGTATCGGGTGGTATATCTTCGAACTGATCTTGGCGACTTAAAAGTGACTGATGGAGAAGTCGAGCCTTTGTGTGTGGGTCAGATATGGGTTCACTACCTTCTTCACAGCGGAGAGGAGGAGTTTGGTATCTTGGGGCCGCATTATGCCATTGTACTATTCTATAAGCTTGTGATAATGATTTCGAGTCTGCGATAATTGTGTTCCAATAAGCTTTTTTTGCGTGTCGTACAACGTTTCTGAGGAGGTATTTTTCTAATGTTCCATGCCCTTCCCGCCTTGCTCTGTGGTAGGCGTGAAGCGCCGACCGGCAATCTTCATTCCACCACGGGGTTCCGTGATTCAGAGGTCTTTTCCGGGGACAGGCCTCCACGAGAGAAGTATGAATAGTCTCAATAATATCTCTTGCTTCAGTTTCTAGGTCATCTCGCGATGAAATGGAGTGAGGATGATGGTTGTTACCGAGAAGACGCACAAAGATTTCCTGGTCTAGATCTTTATATCTTAATTTAGCCTGCTTTTTACTACTAAAATCCCAGCAAATTGTCGTAACGATTGTCTCATGATCAGATGTAGAATGTAAATCTGGACGGATCTCGCAGTTCGCACTGTCTTCTAAGCAGAAGGCGAGGTCTATCGTTCCACCACGGTTATTTGTGGGAACTCCTATTGGGTTGAGTAGTTTGAGGCCCTTTCTTTCGTACCAGTCGATAAGATCGGTGCATGACCTTAGGATGGAGGTGGCTGACGAATCCCACATTGGATGACGTGAGTTAAAGTCTCCGCCAACAAAAAAGAGTGTGCCTGGACAACTTCAAATAGTTGATAGACCTTCACCAGCACCAATTGAGCCTGTAGGAGCGTTGTAGACATTCCAGATAGGAATCATTTTATTGTCCCCACGGGAAATAACAACTTGTACTATGTCTCTGGACAAATTAGATGCCACTTGAAATGGTTTCAGATGTGAGTCTCTTCGTATATATGTAATAGCTCTGGGCCTTGAGAGCCAAGTAGAATCTGGAAAGAAACTTTCGAAACCATGGTGCGACTTAGATCTCTGCGACGAGAGGTCTGAAAAAGTCCAAGGTTCTTGTATCAAAACAACATCAATTTGGTGTTCTTAAGCGTAAGTAAGTGCTATATCGTGTGCAGATGAAGATCTGGCGACATTAACTTGCATAATTTGGAGTTCTCCTCTTCGCTGATTTTGTCTTCTAACCATTAGTAATTTGGATTATGATTGTTTTCTGTACCGCTGATTGCGGTGGAGGTTATTGGTGGGTCCGAAGACTGATGATTGTTAGTTTTCGCAAACTCTTTTTGGCCAGCAAGTCGGATATGTTGGAGCTAAATACGAGAAGGGCGTACAAGAACACCATCTTTTCGGCATGGTCGAGCGGGGCAAGAGGTATCTACCGTACTATGTGGGCCTCGGCACTTTAAGCACTTGGGAGTTGTTGTACAAGGTCCATCGTGAGCTTCAGTGCCACAGAGTTTGCACTTGACAGTCCGCGCACATGTTCGTGTAGCGTGAAAACCATAGCACTTCTCGCAGGTTGTAATTAGATTTCGTTTTCTGATTCTTTGAACTGAAACAGCCTTTCCAAATAAGCGGAGTCTGGAGGGAAACTTGCTGGCTTTGATCTCTGGAACACAGATGCGAATATTTCCAAAGGGCTCGTCATTCAGAGAACGAGTCCAACTAACGTGTCTGATGGGAACAGTATCACGGATTGGAGCTAATTCTTCCCGCAGAAGACCATCAAATGGGCCATAGAAGCCATCAAAGCTGCGTATTTTCTTAGGAATCGGCCCCACAACAAAAGTTGTCCAAGTCTCTTGTCTTTCAACATTTGCATCTCCAAATATATTTTCAATTGCTTCCTTTTATTGTAATAGAGTAGCGGCCTTAGCCGGTGTAGCTGCTAGAATTGCAACCCCCGAAGGAACTGTCCAAACGTCTGCTATAAGTGACTTATCAGGAATGAGCTATTGAATTTTTTGTCGAAGTTCGAAAGAGCCGGTTTTTCTTGCCTCATAGTCTGGGCCAAGTCTAATAATTACTCCGTGGTCTTCTTTACTTTGCCCACGGGGCAGTGATGCCCTGATAATTTTCTTTTTCAATGAAATATTCTGACCGTTTACAGCTGCACCTGCTTTTTCTGCCCATGTTGATTTTGAGACCTTCGGATTAGAAGATAACATATTTGATAGATTGGTGTAACGCGTTCCCCACGCATAGCCCTAGAGGCGCCGTCTGCAAGTAGAGCCATGAAATCTGTACCAATACATGGATGTCCAACCTCTAGTTTCTTAAGGTAAGGACTCGTAAGATCGAGTAGGCCTTTAATGGCATCCATAAGTAATGTGGCGCTTCGATTTTCTTCATTTATTTTACTACTCTCTGTAGTGCTCTTAGCAACATAAACGTCAGAAATCCCAGATAGTGGAGGAAAATCTTCCTCGAACGGATCTGAATTAAATGTGTTGATCGACAGCTCTTTCGGCTCAACGTCCATATCCGCCATGTTAGCTTGATCATCAATTAAGAATTGCTCAGCTCCAAAAATTTTCTCTAGTATGCTACTCTTGTGGAGAGCAACATTTGAATGTGGTGTTGAACGGGGATTTGTAAAATAGGTACTACTCTTCCTATTCAACGCTGAGGTCGTCTTCGAGACGCGGTTCCCAGCGTCCGGAGGGTCATGAGGAGGGCCATGCTTGTTTAATACCGGTGGCGCCATTACGTTTAATTGGGAACAAATGTATCTCTAGGGTTAACAATGCTGTGTAAAAAAATGTTAGGCTGCTCAGAGGCGTTGAAAAGTTAATGATATTGATGAGGAGTAAGATGACATATGGTGCATGAAAAACGTCCCGTGATCTGCTTAAAAAAATTCATCATGACGTTACTGATCGTCGCAATTTAAGGACTGATGGGCTAGCCTTCACAAATTTTGTACTCGTAAGATATTGGATAAAAACTTATTCATACATATCCATGTGGAACTGTTTCTCTATGCAATCATACTAAATAGACGTCTGTTCTAAAGATACTACGCTTTTTAATCACCATTTAATCACTATCTATGAAGAAGATATAAATCTTGTCGTGGTCCGTATAGGAAAAAATGGTGGCCGTAAGGCTTAAATATGAAATTATATATATTGTTGTCTAACTATGTTTCTAAAATCTAT
>QVIK01000074.1:47438-110684 GCA_003957845.1 Oidium heveae | reverse complement strand
CATAAGGAAAGAAGAGTGTTGTCAATCTGTAGGGGATATATACATGAAATATTACATAATACATTGGTCCAAGCTCAGACCCGTGACAGAGGCCCGTTTATGTGCATTTCCAGGCTCATATGAATCACCTATCTGGTCTATCCTGTTAATCCCTAGAGCTGTTGTTGATCGAGAAACTCTATTATGGCATGGAACTCGTCGTTTTGGCTGATATGTTTCATCTACTATATGATTGTTATCATATCTCTTCCTCTTGAGTGTATTGACATCAACACTCAACGATGAAATATTAACGGCAGACGCTATGGGTGTAAATTAGATTCATGTTTGCTTTGATCTCAGGGGGCTTCCCACTTACCTTTGGCCTCTCTTGCTTCATTTCAAGTAACAAGTTCAAATTCGGACAGATTACGTCTTGTGGACGAGTTTGGCTCTCTTGAGATCCCTCCTAACGCGCCACGTAGTCTTCCCCTAGCAGAGACAACTTCGGGGCTTAGAATATCTAAAGTGCTCCTGTTATTATAATCGTCGATGTTAGTATTGCTAGTATCCTTGTCACGCTTAAACCACCAATGAATATGAATATCCGATTTTTGAAAAGGAATTTTCGCCTTATAACACTCGGATATTTCATGGAAGCACGGAAGGCCATATGCAGGGCGAAGAATACAAGTACAGGAAGATTCTAATTCTACTTCTGGACTTTGAGGCATTTTTTGGATCTCTGCTACAACTTTCTGGAGTGCAAAATTATGAATGTTACCGACAAGAGTTTGTAGAAGAGATATTTTATTGTTGTGGCGAGGTTTCTGTTGATCTTGTGTCTGTCTATCTGCAATTGACACCTACTGAGAAGCTCAGAAAAGGAGTAGTCGATCATATACACCTTTCAAATCATGATTTGAGCGACGAAGATAAATCTTGAATACTGCGTGGCAGCCTTCGATTATCAAGGTGACTGTGTAACCAAAGTGGAGTTANGAAGAGGGATTTTAGTGTTGTGGCGAGGCTTCTGTTGATCTTGTGCCTGTCCATCTGCAATTGACGCCTGCTGAGAAGCCCAGAAAAGGAGTAGTCGATCGTATACACCTTTCAAATCATTATTGGAGCGACGAAGATAACTCTTTAATACTGCGTGGCAGCCTTCGATTACAGAGGTGACTGTATAACCAAAGTGGAGTTGCTGATCAACCCAGAAACGCACCAGCTTTTCTTTCCATATCAGCCAAGTATTACTGACATAAGAAAAGGCTTCTTTTGGAGCTATGCTTCTTAGTTCAGCAACTTCATTATTGTATGTATCCTCAGACGATGCTGCAAGAACAGCATTCCACTGCTTTAAAAATCCAACAAACTTGGGACTCCGTACACACTTTGTTCCTTGCCGAAGAGGTGGCGGGAAGTATCTCTTCGTCCTCGCTAGTACGTTCATATTGACATGCCATCGGTAGAGTAGGTGAGGTATTGATGGAAAATGCTTTTTAGTTGCCTTTAATAGGGCTAGTTCCCTATCTGTGACGATCGACAAAGGCTTTTTAATGGAGTCTTTTGCCATTATCTGGATCAGTTGTTCTAGGACCCATCTATAGTCCGATTCTTTCTCACTAGAATGGAAAACCAGACCAAGTTGAATCACCTTATTAACTCCTGTTATGCCACATATATTGAGTAATGGCATGTTGAAGCGATTGGTTTTATATGTGCAATCCATGAGGAGCACGTCGGGATTTGCTTTCCATAACTCTACAGCCTTAGGATAGAGATACATCAGTCTTGAATGTGTGATCCCATCTGCAGCTGTTACATATTGGGGATTAAATCCATTTTTTTGAAGCTCATCAAGTAGCCATTGTAATGGTGTCTTTCCACCAAGTAGTTCCTGCTTATTTTTTTCTATTATGTTACTGATCTCTTTTTGAACTAAATTGAAGCCATCACGATCCCTAAAAGCACTCATTATTTGAGAGACCGATAAACTAGCTTTAGCAGACCCAATTATCTCACTTCGCAGTGATTCTAGTAGTGCTGCTGCTCGATGAGCAGGATCTGCTTTGCTTGAGCTATTCCGACCATGATTATGAGTATCTGCCTCCGTTATTATCCATATATCTTCACTTAGCTTAATAGTAATTCTGAACTGACAAACGGTCTTCTTACTGCCAGTACTCTTTCGCTGCTTTGACTTTTCTACAGTCTTCATGGTTGGATTATGTTGCTTCGGCCCTTTATCATGATTGTATGTAGTAAGGATAATTTTCTTCGTTGATCCTTTTTTGATCTTAAGTAGATAGAAAAAGGCGTATCCTCCCTCAACCGCCTAATACTAGGCCCATGTGAAAGCGTCTTCTTCTGTGCTGAATGTAGGACGATTTATCGGTAAAGGATCACAAGGTCCATTGAGATACAGCTCAGTTGATACCCTATCCGTAATTTAATATGATTTTTATTTACACTGACGTTGATAACAGGTATTGCGATATTTAGCAGTTTGTTTTCAAACTTGTGAACGGAAAGATCTAGTTGCGGTGAGTCTGAAGATCCTAAAGATTACAGATTTACGTTCCAATAATTGCTCTAGGAGTTTGCTAAAATTAATTATAATTTATTAAGATAAGCTGATTGAATAGCCTTATGAAAAAGTACTTGAATGTTGGAAGAAATTGGTTATGAAAAATGTTATTTGTAAATTTACATAGTATTCCGTTGCTAGGGCCAACGAGTTGATGTGCAACTGTACTGGTATTTTCATATCAAGGCAAGGGTATAATCAGATATTCATTGACCCTTTCTCCCTCAATGAACACTCTCCGTGATCTCCTCCTTAGCCTCTTGTAGTCGTTAAGCGAGTGATTATAGAGTTATTCATTATATCACGTAGCGGTAAATTAGGCGAGGCTGGGCCGACCCAGCCACACAGCATCGGGCAAAGCCCATAACACATACAAAACTATCTTGAGATTTTAAGCATTTGTACTAGGATCATGTCATAGAATCTGTTAAAGAGAAGGCTTAATTTTGAATTTACTTGGTAGTTAGTAATTCGAATTCACAAAATCTGAGCCGCTCGAGTTTGTATGGCAGAATTCAGAATATATTTCTTTTGAATATTTCCCCAATATTGCACGGACTTATATTTATTTACCACTCGCCTATTTTATTCTTTTTTTGACGATCATGTTGTACTAGTACTAGCTTAGATATTAGGTCTGAAAATATATCACGTGATGAGGTTTTTTGTTGTATGCATTGCGGGACGTTATCATATACGGCTGGACCATTTACCACAGATGCACATCCATTTGGACCACTCAGCAGCAGTAACAAATTTGGTGCGATGCTTGTAGTGCTAAACAATGATTCAACCAGACCAGAGATTGCACCCAACACTATAACACCAACTTTTTGAGCCTATTCCGTGAAATCCCTCAAAGGATAAATGGTATTACAGTGAGAATTTCTATTACAAAAGGAACTAGGTTTGTTAACTAAACTTTGGGTCTGTCAGATGTTAGGTGTATGTAGGATAAGATGCTATAACCCGATATAACAACATAAGTGTTTCAACAACGGGTTATAACATCTTATCCTACATATACCTAATATCTGACAGTTATCACCCTCTATTAAATGGTATACATCAATGAGTATCTATGCATCGTCAATTACATCTATATTTTCAAAATCAAATTTCTCATAACCCTAGAGGTATTCTGGTTCCAGCCTGAGCCTCACTATTCCAGGCCTTATTTTATCTTCGTTTCCGAGCTTAGACGTACGCGATCTAATTACGGGGTAAAAAAATCCATAGTGATATATTCCAGCGTAAACTAACGCTTTTCTTGTTTTTGATAAAGAGGGTTGTTCTGATAATTTTAATAGTTGATTCTGACAGGCTTCTACTTAACTGGTCAGAATAATTGGCGATATACTAACAATTTATTTATGTTTCAATACACTATCGTACATTCAGTGGGCTGACTTAATAATACTCACTATATAAATATATTATCGTGGGTTGAAGGACGAACGTTCAGGTATAAATGCTGACTAAGATAAGGAAACCTGATTGGTGGGAAAATTTATTACTCTAATAATAACGTCAGTTAAGTGGTTTCTCCACAGCCTACCGGCAGTTTAATGGCTCCCTAACTAAACTCAAGTATGATTATCACCTAGAGGCGCATTTTACCCAATATTTTACTTTTAAATACAGGCTAACTATAACATCATTATAGATTTAATAGGACTGTTGATAATATTTAAAACTAGGTAAATCTACATCTACTTCATGCGTTTGTGAAATATAAACAGTCTTTTCTGTAAATGCATTGAGTTGACAAAGTCGTTATTTCCTCACTTTACTAATTTTGCGCTCATCGCCCAGTACTTCCTCCTCCAAAAGCTCCACATTCTATAGAATCTTAATTAAACCTAGTTTACCATCTCATAAAGGTTGCCTGATCCCAAAATTAGGTTAGAATATTTCCACACAAAATTTGTAAGTATTCTTTTGATCATTGTTTCTATCCAGTTTCTGTTCGATACAGTAGGCAATCTAGAGAGTAGTATAGTTTTATTTTATGCAACTTCCTTTGAAATTGAAAAATATTTTCAACAAAGCGCATAAAGGACTTTCGTTTTTGAATCAATCAATTATAACTGGATCTAAATCTTATTTAACGACAATGCTTAATACTTAACATACTAGTCTTTCGTAAAATTAAGCGATAGTGGCTTACGTACTATTGGGACCTTGCCACTAAAGAATTTCCTGTACCCCACATCATCCGCCAACTTATCTTGCCACAAAAGTAATTTTCTTTGTGCCCAAACACTTCTGTCCAACTGTTGAAAGCAGCAGAATTGAAGTATTTGAGCTCATCAGATACTTAATTGTGCCATTTCAACCTTAGGAAGGTCTTAAGAGACAGATTAGGTTTAAAGAAGATATCAATCCTACAGGCCAACAAGTTTCTGATATCAGTCTGCAATCATGGTTAAGTAAGTACAATCGCCTTCACAACTTGTTATTTAGTAATTGCATACTACTTATTGGTACCACTGTGCTGAATTCTCAAAATCCACGAATTCTTTTTTATCACGATTCTCCATTAAATTTGAAATGCTAACATAATTATTTTCTGCGTAGCTTCACTATTGAGGAAGTCCGCGCCTTAATGGACAAGGCAACAAATGTCCGTAATATGTCAGTTATTGCCCACGTTGATCACGGCAAGTCAACCTTAACCGACTCTCTACTTTCAAAAGCTGGTATCATCTCAGCTGCAAAAGCAGGTGATGCTAGAGCTACAGATACTCGTGCTGATGAACAAGAACGTGGTATTACAATTAAATCAACAGCTATTTCGCTCTATGGAAATCTACCAGAAGATCAAGACCTTGCAGATATTGTTGGACAAAAAACAGATGGCCGTGACTTCTTAATAAACCTGATTGATTCCCCTGGGCACGTTGATTTTTCATCCGAAGTCACTGCGGCTCTTCGTGTAACTGATGGGGCTCTTGTTGTTGTCGACACAATTGAGGGTGTGTGTGTTCAAACTGAGACTGTTCTTCGACAAGCTCTAGGTGAACGTATTAAGCCTGTAGTAATTATCAACAAGGTAGATCGTGCACTTCTTGAACTACAAGTTACCAAAGAAGACCTGTATCAATCATTTTCTAGAACCATTGAGACTGTTAATGTAGTCATATCTACTTATCTAGATAATGCTATAGGAGATGTCCAAGTATATCCACAAAAGGGAACAGTTGCTTTCGGCTCTGGCCTTCACGGCTGGGCTTTTACACTGAGACAATTTTCTCTACGTTACGCAAAGAAGTTCGGAGTAGACAAAAATAAAATGATGGAGCGTCTCTGGGTAAGTTTCCTTAAATGAAGTATAGCTGTAATCTAACATCACATAAGGGAGAAAACTTTTTTAATCCACACACAAAGAAATGGACAAAATCTGATACCTACGATGGGAAACCACTCGAACGTGCATTCAATCAATTTATTCTAGATCCCATTTTCAAAATTTTTGCAGCCGTCATGAATTTTAAGAAAGATGATATAAACTTGCTTTTAGGAAAACTTGACATTAAGCTTTCTGCAGACGATAAAAGCAAGGAAGGAAAGGCACTTTTAAAGGTTATTATGAGAACATTTTTGCCAGCTGCTGATGCACTTATGGAAATGATGATATTACACTTACCTTCTCCTGTAACTGCTCAAAAGTATCGTGCCGCGTCTCTGTACGAAGGACCTAGTGATGATGAGGCATGTATTGGTATCCGAGATTGTGATCCAAAAGGACCTCTTATGCTCTATGTGTCTAAGATGGTTCCAACATCAGATAAAGGACGATTTTATGCATTTGGTCGTGTTTTTTCAGGGACTGTACGGTCTGGACTAAAGGTTCGTATTCAAGGTCCAAACTATACTCCTGGAAAGAAAGACGATTTATTCATTAAAGCAATTCAAAGAACTGTTTTGATGATGGGTGGCAAGGTTGATCCTATTGATGATGTTCCTGCTGGTAATATTCTTGGCTTAGTTGGTATCGATCAATTCCTTCTTAAATCTGGAACTCTGACAACGAGTGAGACTGCTCATAACTTAAAAGTAATGAAATTCTCTGTTTCGCCTGTTGTGCAACGATCCGTCGAAGTGAAGAATGCTCAAGACTTACCTAAATTGGTTGAAGGTCTCAAACGTTTATCTAAATCTGACCCGTGTGTCTTAACGTCTATCAGCGAATCTGGTGAACATATTGTCGCTGGTGCCGGTGAATTACATTTGGAAATCTGCTTAAAAGACTTGGAGGAAGATCATGCTGGTGTCCCACTTAAAATATCTGATCCTGTTGTTTCATACCGTGAGACTGTTTCTACAAAGTCCAGCATGACTGCCCTCTCTAAATCCCCCAACAAACATAATCGTCTCTATGTGATTGCTGAACCGCTTGGCGAAGAGGTATCCGGTGAAATTGAGTCTGGCCGAATTAATCCTCGTGACGACTTTAAAGCACGTGCTCGTATCCTGGCTGATGATCACGGATGGGACGTAACTGATGCACGAAAAATCTGGTGTTTTGGTCCAGATACTAATGGTGCTAATTTATTAATTGATCAGACTAAGGCTGTCCAGTATTTAAATGAAATCAAAGATTCTGTTGTTTCTGGATTCCAATGGGCAACTAGAGAGGGTCCAGTTGCGGAAGAGCCCATGAGATCTTGTAGATTCAATATAATGGATGTTACTCTTCATGCTGACGCTATTCATCGTGGTGGTGGACAGATTATTCCAACTGCTAGGCGTGTTCTATATGCTTCTGCTCTTCTCGCAGAGCCCAGATTTCTTGAACCAATCTTTTTAGTTGAAATTCAAGTTCCTGAGCATGCCATGGGCGGTGTATATGGTGTTATAACACGAAGAAGAGGTAATATTATTTCCGAAGAGCAAAGACCCGGAACACCCTTATTTACCATCAAAGCAAATCTTCCTGTTATGGAATCATTCGGTTTTAATGGGGATCTTCGTGCTGCTACTTCTGGGCAGGCTTTCCCTCAATCCGTCTTTGATCACTGGGATATTCTTCCCGGTGGATCACCACTTGATCCCACTAATAAAGTTAATGAAATGGTACGCAAAATGCGTAAGCGTAAGGGCTTAAAGGAAGAAATACCAGGCTATGAAAACGTAAGTTTTAATGTCCTTATTCTGAATGCCGTAAGCATAACTAATAATTTGATAAGTACTACGATAAGCTTTGATGAAACATCCCGTCTTTGGATCCTACTCTTAATTTTTTTAAATCGTTTCCTAGAATTTGGCTAGAAATTGTAATTTAGTGGTTATCTAAATAAATACGTAACATAAATTTTACTTAAATATTATACCAACCTTTATCTTTCATATCTCTCAGACCCATGAAAATTCTCTAGAACAAGTACGTACATTATTAAAGCCTAAGCTGTACTTTCAATAAAGCATTCTCTCCTCAGTACTTTATAGCTAGGGAAATACAAAACTTGTTAGATCGAGAGAAGATATTGAGTTATATATTTCTTTTCTAAGTCAAACGAGACGTTGATATCATGAATTAAGTGTGTATTTTTTTTTCTTTAGCTACTATAAACATTAAAAAATATCTTAAGCATAAATTGTAAAAATACATTAACATTAAATAAGGTTTCCATAAATCCTTTATATGGAAAAGATGAATGATAAAAACACATTAATGGTTTACTATGCGTACAAAATTGGACATTAGTAGAGCTATTAAAAGAAATATAGGAGTTCTAAAAAAGTCTTATTTCTTAGATCTGAAACTCTTATCCCATATCGTTATTCTTCAATTCAGAGACTGATTATGCCATAACTTCTCCAAATTCATTTTCTGGATCACATAGTTTGATAGCTTTTACTGAAACACAAAAAAGTTTGGAAGGTAGAGTTAAGGGTTACCTAAGATTTTTTTGTATGCCTCTTCGACTTGACTAACTAGTTCCAAAAGACTTACAATAACGATTTGGTGAGTTAGGTTTGGAAGTCGATCTCGGTGAAGTCCGATCCATTCCATTCTAAGTGAAAAGAAAAGTAAGTATACATGACAAGAGGAGTAGGAAAGAAGAGACTTACGGTGGTGTCGCTTCACCCATATCTCTCAATTGAGGTGTTTCTATAATTGATGGTTCAAGAGGGATGTAGTTATATTTTGATTGTGGAACGTTAACTTCAGCTGTAATTTTTCTCTGCTTGCCATCACTATCTTCTAACTGATCATAGTCTGGTACACCTGTTATTCTAACAGCGGACAAAGGGAGTGGCTTTCCTAGTCGCTGTGCTAGTGCTTTTGTATGTGCTGCCCACATGCTACGGATATAGCTAATACGTGAATAATTCCAGCCCACTTCTACTTTCCCTTCAAAAAGGCTTTTAAATATAAACTCGATTTGGTTAGACTTTGGGACTTGCCAAGTCTGCATAATAGCTTCAACTTTGGGCACTTTAAGGATGGTGCCTCCACGCGATTCAGTAACATTACTTATAACTTTTTCCACTGAGATATCTCCCAAGGACTTAGATGTTTCATGGTTCTTCACTGCTGCAAGTCCAATACGAAGTTGGCCTAGAGTTAGGCCTAAGGTGCTGTGAATCTTCCCATTATCCATTGTAACTCCAAATCTAGCTTCTATATCAAATGCCTCAAGTTTGAATACCTGATGATCAAAGAAAGTTGTTGGAAATATACCAACATTTACAGCTTTAAGCATGACTATAACATCTGTCTTTAGGTATATGGGGGAATCTGCAGATCGATTTTCCTGTAAAGCACTTGAGTTAAACTTCGCAGGCAAAATCGCTGATGTTACTCGTGTGGGTGATGTTCGCCGAAGAAAACTCTCTATTTCGGATAATGAAGTTTCAAAGCTCGTACGCTTTTCTTGAATTAATTTTTGGAAAGCTTGGTAAAGAGCTAGTACATGAGATGATGATGCAGTTGTACAGAAGGCTTGGACAGCTTCTGCCTCCAAGTTTGCCGTGAGACGGTCATCTGTCTCACTATTTTCAGAGAAAGTATTAAACATTAGAAAGTGTACCGATTTAATATTGGCAACTAGAAAGGCTTGGTAATCAAAAGCAGCTTTAGTAGAGAAATTTTTAAATATTATTGATCCTTGAATCAAAGGGGTGTGATCATTCATCAATTCATTTTCTAACCACTTGATTGAAGTTCGTATTTTGAAATCTTCAAAAGTAAAAAACCCACTCATTCTGCCGGTGCTTTCAACATCTATATTTTCGATACCCATGCATAGATTTTGATTCCATGCCGAGTTTTTTTTGTATGATAGCCATATTTTTGAGATTTTCAAAGCCGATTTTCCAATTGCTTGGCCGAGATCTAACTGTGCATCGAGTCCGGTAATTATCAATGTCGCATTCCAAGGAAATGAACTAATGGCAGTAACTTTTTGATACTTTTGGGCAAAAATAGGTTGTGGTTGAATGCTTGATAAGGGGGGAGGTTGAGTTTGTGTTTTTCTACGTATTTCTGGTGGCATCCATATTTCTCTGAAAAGTAGAAAGTCATGTAATTGTTTAGCGTTAAGTGATATTTGTATAGGACTAGTCCTTAAGATGGCTGCAAGACCATTTGTACTACCAACATGTTTACTATTCATCAGTGAAATAACTATATCTTTGATCTCAAAACTGCCTGTAGCTTCCCTAGAATAAACATGTTGGACAGAGGCTTTAAATTCACTAATTATAGCAGAGGCAGCAAAATTTTGATTATTCTCGTTAGACTTTACAGTATTTATCACGATATAAATATCTTCAAATTGGGTTGTTGCTGCGACACGCCCTATCGGTTGACAACTAAGCCCAAATTCTTGACGACAAATTCGGAGGCCTAAATTCAGTTTTGTTCGCTCCAGAACAGTAATTTGGTCAGCATAAGCCTGATTAGTTTGATCTTTGTCAATCGGATAATGTTGTCCACTATCCATGGATTCCCGAGAAGCTAGATTTGCCTCGGTTTCTTTCTTAACGTCAATACCAACAATTTCTTTCACAGTTGAGGATATTTCCATAATGATTGGAACCACTGAAGGGTATAAGATATTAGAAGATGCATTAACTTTAACTTCGGCATTTAGTGAAAGATCATCAATTCCACAATCTTTATACTCAATTTTGAACGCAATCCCTGGAGAACGTAGAACAGTCGTGCTACCCACCTTTTTAGCATCATTACTTGAAAATTTGTCAGGTTTTCTCTCCTGAGAAACGTTGAACCTATCCCAAGCATGATCATGAGGGACGTTTGAGCTTTTACTACAGAGATAAACAACAGCTCCTGCAAAGTCTGCATCGATTGATAGAGATTCTAGGTGCTTCTTACCTAAAATTGGCTGTTTTTGCTCAGTTCCCGGCAACAGGTTCCAGTTTGCCGAAGCTTTTCGGAATTCTTCAATTGAGGAGACTATTGATTTCTTTATAGCAGATACTGGAATCATGAAGCGAGAAGTTAGCCGAAGATCAAGTGATTTTCCTCCAGCCTGAAAGGCTAATTGCAGATTATTTCTCAAAGATACATATCCAACATTAAATATGACTTCCGGAAGTAATGCGGAATTCAATGATCGAAGTGTTTTGTTTTGTGAACTAGGGACCATTTGGAGCTGAAGATTTTCTATTCTCAATTGCGCGGAATTTTTTTTCTTGGTTGAGAATTCCATCCGCCTAAGTGAAAGAACGAGGTCTTCGCTCTCTACTCCGGTAGGAAGATAAAGGCTACTTTTCTCTACCAGCCAGCTAACCTGAATATTTAACAACTCAAAAGAATATATAATCTCAGAATTACTTTTGTGTGTAGAAGGATAATCTTGCTTGTCCTTCTGATTTTCAGCCGTAGGTGATGGCTTAGATTTCCGGATCTTCCGTAAATAATTATTGTCTATTGGCAAATCAATGTCTTTAATCTTATTTTGTAAATGACTAAGAACGTCTAGGACAGTAGATACTGTATCTGAAAAGAAATTAATTTTCAAGTAATTACTTTTAAAATGACAAGATCTAATTAACTGCATATTTTCATCGTTTCTAGATGTGACAGTCAAGAATGCATCAAAAGTTAGACTACCACAGGATCGTGATATCTTATTTATGTCCCAACGTGCAAGATCGAATATCACTTGAGTAAGCGTTATCCGTAACTGTGGAAATTTATCGACCGCCCGATTAGTATCAACGCGGTTCATTGCCACTAATTGAACGCATCCTAGGTGAAAGTCTAGTCTCGCCGCGTTGTGTTGCTTTTCTGTAAATGATTTGTTTGCAATGATCCCCAATCCGGCTAGTGTTAGACGAGCATCATACAATAATGCCTTATCTTGCGTAGGCCGAGGATTTTGTACTAACTGATCTTTATAGATAATATTTTGAAATTGTGACTTAGTATTCCCGAAAACATTTCGCAATTTCTCTATCATATCTAGAACCTCTGGTCTATATATTGTAGTTACAAGAGTGTGAACAACATCAGCATCAAGGATAACGGGTTCTGTAGATATGAAAACAGATAGAACGTTATCTTCATCAAACATATGCAGAGTTACCCTCCCATTTGTTGGTGGCATTTTTAACGATGAAGCTCTTGATAGATCACTTTGAATAGCCGAAGTTTTAATATCATGCGCATGATTTTTGATGTCAAAATCGAAAATTATTTCTTTATTTAATTGAGCTGTAACTGAAGCTCTAGCAACATGTCCAAAAACCTCATATTTTAATGGATGGAGTAATTGTATACTTACATGATATCGATCAAGAAATAATGCTACACTTACTTTTGGAACAAAGCTAACGTCAGTCACACGAGAATCCGGTCGTAGCTTGCTTGAAGTAGTACGAGGGATAATATGTATTAGTTCATAAACTTGAGCTATCTCATCTATAATGAGAAGATTCATAATTTCAACCAAAGCCAGCATGTCTTGTCTAAGAATGAAGTTCAATTCTTGACAGTTTGCAGCAATGTTAAGTATATTTGAAGAATTCATTTTGCTAATGTCTGTTTGATAAGAGATGCATATACTAGGTAATTGAAGCTTTGTAAGACACAAATCTTGGGAATGGCTTTTCACATTAGAAGTGGCATCTTTTGCGGTAACTATTAAGCTAATAGTATTCTGATCATTATTTAGCTTATCATTTATTCTAAAAAAAGATGCTTTAGTATCATTCATAGTGAACGTCTTCCTTAAATTTATTGTGTCAATATGTAAAGAGGCTTTATGAGTCGAAAATATGAAATGAAGATCGCTACCTGTTTCTGGACTGAAAGTTTCAGTGTTCTCTTCAAATTTAGGTGCGGTTAGTTCATCTAAGGAGTCATTAATTTGATTGTTTGCATGAAATAAATCTCGAGTCATTTCATGTAGCTCCCAGTTACAAATTACAGAAAAATCATCGAGAAGAATTTCAGCCACTATAACCGAGGATCTCTGATTATCTAGCATTTTGTTCATTGTGAAGTCTAGTGACTCTATACTTTTTTTGAGATTTATTGAGGCCTTGAATATTGATAAACTATTTTGTTTGGGACCTGGATCTACAACCAGTCGACATTTTTCAATTTCTAGAGAAATTTGGGAAGAATCTTCAGCCGAGAAATCTGTGCTACTGTTTGAACGTGACCCAAAGATTTTTGAAATTATAGCACAATTTTCCATGCTACTTAAATCCCAGCTCCTCCATCTAGCAAGACTAGAAAGAGTACGCTGTTTGGCATCCTCAGGCAAAGTCTCGGAGTTCTGATGACATATAGAGGCAATTTGGTGTTGGGCAGTAGAATCAAGACAGTTGTAAATATGGCGTAGGCGAGAAATTATTGTCCATGAAATATGTGTTCGTAGATGCCCTATCGCAGAGCGGAGAACATACGATGGTCTTGTCAAGAATAGAGGTTCAGTAATCTGTTTTCCATGTGTTGTAACAAGATAAGCTAGTAGCCTTATTCGAACTTCTTGTTCCTTAGATAAGGTGGAAAATTCATGTTCATACTTTACTTTCAAAGCTTTTGTTCGATGCAATAGGGAAGCAGCATTTCTAACACTACAGCTGTAGATAAGGAGCTCAAAAAATTTAAGTCTAGCGCTCAGAGTTTGCATTTCCCCCAAATTTGCCCACGAAATAAAATCTTCAAAAATAAAACTCATTATAGCCGGCGTGTCACTTATCTCAGGAGCCTTTTCTTTTGCTGTAAAAATTCCAGAAGAAATAGTAATATAAATTACAAATAAATTACTGATTTTTATCTCAGATTCCTCTTTATCTTTTGTTTCTGACCTTAAAGTGATTGCTAGTCTAGATATGGATAGATCAAATTGATCAATGCACTCATCCTTTGTACTCTGAAATATCGTAGGATTTAAGAAATTTAAGTTGATAGATGGTACATATAATCCTAGATCAAAACTAGTTTTCTGTTGCAACTTTTGCTCCAAATTATTTATTATCTCATTCATTGATTTGATTTGCAGCTCATCCAATAGATCATTGATATTGATTGGAAGCATGGCTCTCAAGAGCTTGGCGGTTACGCTAATCGTCTTAGAATTTAGGAAGCCTTTAATAGGATCTGTAAATGAAATGATGTAACTAGTATGCATTTTACCTTCAATAGATATTTCCCTTTGAAGTGAATTTATGTCATTTTGATTCTCAGATACCAACATCTGCTCATCATTTTCTAAAACATTCTCAGAGAGATTAATAGTATTGAGCTCTATACCTTCTGGTGAGAAGTGTGGTTCAATATGAGAATTAGAAAATGCTGCAAAGGCTTGAGCTTGGACATTACTCTCATTAGTGGTGCTATAAAGTGATGATTGCTGATCCGAAAATGAAGAAAACCGCCTAATTGGAGCCCTATATCGATTACCAAAATAAGTCTTGGTTAATTGTGAATTATTTCGAGTCTGTTCAACTCCATTTCTCAAAAATTGATCATTAGGTAAACTTTGATTGATTACGCTCTCTGTGTTAAGGTTTGAGAGAGATGGAGATGAACTCTTACTCATAGTAAGCTTCGATAGTAATGACCCATTATTATTATTCACCGAGCCTGCATTGAATATTGGGGTTGGCATTGGCGGAGGTTTAATTGTAGGTGGCTTTATAGGGATAGCTGCAGATCGCTGTAGGAAATCTTTCTGTTGAAGAAAGCTACAGCGATTCGTTCTCTGATCATGACGTTGAATATGTTCTTGTTGAAGTCGCCGATCTTTTTCGAAGTTTGGTTTCTTTTCTATGATTACAAATGATATAGAAGACTGAAGCAACGCATCAGTTGCAGCTGGATCCAGCGTCTTAGATTTATGTCCTAAGGATGATTCCGTATCAATACAGCCGAGTTTCAATCCTGGAATCAGAACTCTAAGCTTTTTCGAATACAAAGGGCCTGCCCAATTATTGGAGGTGACTGATATTTTTTTGGTTGAAAGGGTGAACGCAGAATCTCCTACAAAAAGCCACACATCAATTGAATCAATAATCGCCCTAAAAAAAATTGCTTCATGCAAAGATTCTTCTAATGCTGAAGGTAAAACATTTTCATTATCGTCGAAAGAGAACGAAAATACTCTAAATCCAGCGATCATTTGTCTTAAGAACTCCGTTGTGAACTTTCCTTTAATAACACCCACAGAGATATCTCTATTGCAAACATAAGTTGGCTCTGAGGGAGGAAGTCCAAAGAGACGATTTTCATACAAGTTGAAGCCGTCTATGGAAAGCTGAGTATCTGAGGAAATATCTTCTGACTTAAAGCTTTGATCGGTCTGTGAGAAATAAATAGTACTAAAGTCTAGCTGATAGTCCATGTAGTAATTATTAAAGCGAATATCAGAGGAAATATTTGCCACTTCGATACAGATACTTTTGCTAGCATCATATAGGTTGGATGGAAGATAGAACATACACTCATCCACATTTAGTGCGATGATGATATCCAAATCGTTGGAAATTTTGTTAGGCTTTTGACATCT
Organism: Oidium heveae; assembly: GCA_003957845.1. Classification (NCBI taxonomy): domain Eukaryota; kingdom Fungi; phylum Ascomycota; class Leotiomycetes; order Helotiales; family Erysiphaceae; genus Oidium; species Oidium heveae. The sequence goes on along the minus strand of QVIK01000074.1, from coordinate 95,117 downwards.
CTCATTAGAATCTAAGCCAGTTTGATACTCTTCTAGAGTCTTAAAGTGGATGTCTTCACCCAGGTAGTTATCTTTGATTTTGAGGAGAAGACGGATTGCGAAACCATATGTTTTCACAGATAAGGAATGAAAATTAACATCTATAAATAACGTGTCCGTGTTACTTGCAGATATAGAGGAGCAATACTGAAAGTTGCCTTTGAAAGTGACTTTTTTTGCAGTCGATAGTTCCTTCAGAGCCAGAAAAGTTGCATGCGTATTCCAATGCGGAACTAGTAGACTTAGACTTCCGCGCTGTATATCGATATCAAATGGTATCTCATTACGATGAGGACGATAAATATTAAGTGGAATGGAAATTTTTGCACTAATTTCAGACCCAGAGAGAACAATAAACGTATTATCATCAAAGTCGGATGGATTGTTTATTATATTGGAGTCGTTGACATTAAAGTAAACTTTAGAGTCCTCCAAGTGAAAGTTAACAAAAATCTGAAGGGGGTAAAACGTTAGATATTCTGTAGGTGGTCCATTGGTCCAGTCATCTATAAGATCGGTGAGAAGGAATACATGCTCCCGCAGAAAAAAAAAGTCCAGGTCTTTACTATTGATGTCAAATCTCCAGACCCTGGGACCATTCCATTTCAATGGCTGTGGTAAATCACAAGAAATAAAATTTTGACGAGATTTCCAAAGCAAGCCATGATTAACGCTCGTTGTGATTTCAACAGACGGTAATCTAATATCCAACTTACTAGTAAAACCCTTTGTTCCTGCTACTAAATCTGTATTATAATTTACGGTCGAGCCTCCCGCAAATTTTAGATCAATCCAGCCGAAAGGTCGAGCTTTGGGTCCATGGTTGTCAGCATCAGTTTTTGACTTACGATTATATCTGTTGTTTTTTTTTCGGTTTTTCGGTTTAATGCCTGTAACACCAGCTTTTTTTGTCCATTTCCAGTTTTTGGATTCTTCTTTCGTGGGAATACGCAGCACAGATTCCTCATCAAACTCAATATTGATTTTGAAATTTGTTGCTACTCTTAAATCACCAGGAGTAAGGTTCTTAGATGCAATGACATCTTTACAAAGATTTGGAAAGAATACTTTTTGAATATTAACACGTTGTCGGTCAGCCCAAGGGCCATAATTGATGATGGCAGCTCTAAAAGATAAATTTATTCCGAACTCTGGTGGGATATCACAATTAATATTGTCAGTTTTACTTTTTTCATTTTCAGAAGCTTCTTTCTTCTCTTGAACGAAGCCTACAGAGTCCCAATAAAATTCCATATGTGCTGAAGGACTTTCTAGAATTGTTGAGACCCTAGCATACTCAGTTGTTGACCATATAAAATCATCATCTTGCTGACTCTCGTCAAGATAGCGGCTAAGTCCCTTCCAGCCATGTGCATGTGGCCGATTTGCAGTTGATTCTCCAACTCCGTCTAGATCTGTGGAAATAGAATTGACCTGAGATTTGAAAATCGATATAACATCTTGTACTAACCGCAATACCTTGCCGAACTGTTGTCTAACGAAAACAAAATTTTGATGCTGTTGCTCTTCTTCGAGTGGGTCACATAGACCGTTCATAGCCCGCAATCCACTTTCTGTCTGCTCCTCTTTATAATCATCATTTGGCTTAATCTGGATAGTTGGGTTTTCAAAATTAATATTAATTAATTGTCTATATATGTCTAACTTTGAAGAGGAATCTGAGGCGTCAATATTACCTGTAGCTTTTTCGATTTTAACAATAAGCACACTCTGAGTATTATGATTTCCAACGACTACAGCAGCTTTTTCGCATTCAATTTGGATAGGAAGAGACCTCAGAATGAAAGGTGATTGCTCCACTTCTTGAGATTTATGATCAATATTCCTACATTTAGGCTCTGCAGATTTTGGCTTAGAAGAAGTGGTATTATTGTCTCGATACGTTACAGGTATTTTTTCTGCTGAGGACTCTGGCTTTTCTGCATCACAAGACACTAAATTCTCAACATTATTACTATCATGACTCTGTCTAACCGAATGGCTATTGTGATGAAAATCACTGTTTAATGTTTCCTGCTTTGTACTTGTGCCTTCCTTTGATATTTCAGAGTTGGCCCGTGCTATACTGCTGGCAATGCTATCATATGCTTGACTCCGGTTGTATATAAACCATTCTACACCCTTTAATGAAATTATAAGTCTGCAGGGAAGTTCAGAGAGTAATTTTGAAGACTCTTCTTCGATCTTCTCAGACTCTCTTTGGCTATCATGACCATTATTGTTTGCTTGTGTCTTTTTGGAGTTTCGTTGAGCACTGGGCGTGGGGTTTCGATTGATAACTATTTGCCTGACATTTCTAAGCCAATAGCGCCATGTTATATAGCCACTTTGAATTAAAATTGTCTCATTATTTCCATGATACCGCAATTCCTTGAAAAATACTCTTCCAGCTAGTATTGAAAATTGGAAAGATCTAACGTCAACATAAACTCGGTACTTGTGCCATGTCCATGACCGAACACCGTATGATAAAATAGCAGCTAGTACTCTATTAAAGTAGAATATAAAAAACAACGTCCTAGAGGCAATCAGATTAGAAGATCAGATAAATAATAGAAGATTTAGTATACTCACAGCACACCACAGAGTGTTAACTCGACCAAAAAAATCCTGTCAATCTAATGAGTTCTACCTTGCTGATTAGATACAGAAATCAGCTACCAATTAAATTCAAATTCTTGCCTTAAAGGCGCATTTTTTAATCCTGTGCTGCCAGACATCTTGTGTTCATCACGTGGCCTGGTTATGCATCTTTAAGATCCATAGTACATCATGAATCTTTCAAAATACTGTTAAAATATCAGTGCAAAAGTGACTGATATATTTCGGGGTAGCCACTTCATCGGGTATTGATTTGATGATAAGAAGGAGTGGTGCAACATTCTTCTAAGGTTATGTGGGTCAGGGTCTTGATAATTACCATCGCTCTGGATAGCAACTTATCAGCTCCAATATCAACGCATTACCTCGCGGTAATGGTAACGAATAATACTTGAAGCTCCAGGCTCCTGCTGTCAGCTTTCCGTCTTTTCATTAAATTATTTTCTTTGCCATTCTCGAGCTTTTCATCATGATGTTTGAACGAGATTTATCTGGTGGCACGGGGATAAAATTAACACAGGCTACAATCATTTTAGCTGGAATTTCTTCCTTGGTTGCATCTCTACTGTCCTTGGTGTATGTGATCTCTATCGGAAAGGCTTCATAGAATAGGCTAATAAGCTCTAATCCTAGATCTATTTGGCATCAAGCGTAAGCTATACTAATGTATCGAATAGGCCAAGGCTGAACTTCTTATTAGAAAAAACTATCGGAAGCCTCTCCTCCAAAGATATGTCATTCGGATATTACTTATGTATGTATAAAACTGAATTTATGTCCGGCAACTACTGAAACTATAGGGTTCCTATATATTCACTCTCCTCATGGTTAAGCATTGTATCACTACGGGCTGCAATGCTTGTGGAGCCAGTAAGAGATATATATGAGGTATGGTAAATATGAAGCAGTTTCATTGTTTGTACTAATATTGAAGCATTAGGCATTTACAATATACACATTTTTCCAGCTTCTAATCAACTTTATTGGTGGAGAGAGGGCATTGATCATTATGATGTATGGAAGAGAACCAGTAGATCATTTATTCCCATTAAAAAATTTCCTCCCAAAAGTCGATATTTCTGATCCACATACCTTTCTTGCTATCAAACGTGGGATTCTACAGTATACCTGGCTAAAACCAGTTCTTGGATTCGCATCTCTAATCATGAAAGCCACAGGTATATATAAGGAAGGTTACTTGGGTCTGGACTCAGGATATCTTTGGAGTGGCATTGCTTATAATCTCAGTGTAACTATAAGCTTGTACTCTTTGGGGCTGTTTTGGGTTTGTATGTCTAAGGACTTACAACCCTTCCGTCCTTTACCAAAGTTTCTCTGCATCAAATTGATTATATTTGCATCATACTGGCAAGGCTTCTTTCTATCAATTTTGGTATGGTGTGGAGCAATACCAGATAATTATGAGGGATATACATCGGATAATCTAGCCATGGCAATCCAAGACGCCTTGATATGTATTGAAATGCCAATCTTTGCTATCGGTCATTGGTATGCATTTTCGTGGCACGATTATGCAGATGCAACAATTTCCGCAGCACGAATGCCTATCAAATATGCTCTAAGAGATGCTCTTGGGATTCGTGATCTGATAGAAGATACCAAAGAGACTTTTAGTGGGAATAAATATAAATACAGGTTTTTCGACTCAGGTGATAATGTTCTGGCCCATGAGGGGTCATCATCACGTGTTGCAAGAATGTTGGAAGGAATGCGGTATGAACGAAGTGGTAGCAGAAAATATTGGATACCAAAGCCTGGTGAAGTTAACGTGAGGACACCTCTACTTTTCAATGATAATGCTTCTTTTCGTTCTCAAAATAAATTTCACTCTTCAAGAGCTATTTCATCCAGCAATCAGTATTCGCCACAAAATAATTGTGATACGGAAGAGCGACTCACAGACTCAGAAGAGGAGGGTCTTTATAGAAAAGCTCGGACATTAGAGTACGGAGATTGGAATGTAGGTATCCAGTATGAGAAAATTAAGATTTTACCAAACACTAATTATTTAGTACCCAGTGATAACAGTACAGGAGGTATCTCTTGATCGACAGCTTAATACTTCGCTGAGAACTGTAACAACACCTAAAAATCGGCACTCATTACATCGTTTAAGTAAAAATAATCCTCGACAAATCAAAAATACTAAAAATCTTGTTAAAGAAATAAATCCGAAGCTCAATAATGATTCTTGGGAGAGCAGACAGAGTAAAAAAAAAAAAATCCGGATCAGCAAATCAGGAAGCTTTTCAGATGAGACAACCAACGAGGAAATATCTACGAAAGGCACACTACAGACTCATTCGAGCTCGAGCTCGAGTTCAACGAAATCAGATCAGCCTCAAATAGTTGACTTGATTGTAGCGGATACTGTCGCTGAAGATATGGTGAAATTGAGGGCAAAGAAAGAAGGAAGTGCTAGTTGGAATACGATAGAGTCAAAGCGATTTGTGTAAGCAATTCTTAGGCAAGACTTCTAGATTAATTGAGTTCTGATAAGAATAGGCGTAATTATGGAAACCCCACTGAGGAAGATATAAGCGAGGGTCTCGAGTCAATTAGTGGGAATTACCCAGCAAAGAAATTACATATCAATCAAAACTCAGATTCCCAGTCTCAGTATAAACAAAAAGATGATATTGACAGCTCAGAAGAATCACAAAAATGGGGAGAAGAAATACCACCCTTATTTCAACTAAAGCCAAAATATGGTATTACTGGAGAGGCGTTTGAGAACGTTTGGGTTGGTTTTGAGCCGTCAGAACCACCGAAAGAAAATCCATAAGGATCTTTTAAACAAAAGAAGAGACGAACTAGGCAAAGTGAACCCCTCTATTATATATACTAATTCTTTAAAAAGAAAAGAAAAAATTACATATTATGAAGAAATATCTATCACGGTCTATCATGATACACAAAGTAGCTTTACAAAATTGTTTTGACTTTTTTTCTTTTGCTTCAAGTTCATTCTTGCATGAAAATTTTTCAGAGGGCTGAAGTACAAAATACTATGCAAACTTACCTATATTTATAAAGAAAGCTCTTGAAAAGTAACCTTCTACTTCATGAATGCTTTTTACTTATTAATTTTATCATCATGCTTTTCTCAAGTCAAGGATCTTCATTTGCAACGATAACTTAAAATAGAAGAAGAATATTTGTTTCACGCTATTCTCGAATAGCGTAAGCTAACCATGAATATAGTTTAGTTATTCGCGAATGAAAATTACGATCTAACTCATTTTAGTGACTTTTTCCTATGTCATTACCTAAAGTAGACCGTGCACATGAGAAAAATTATGGATTTGTTTACTGGTTTCCATGGAAACACGAGACCATACATTTAACTGGAATTAACTTGTTACAAACAATTATAGTTCAGAGAAGAATCTATAATCCGGACATCAAGCACATACATATTAACCCACATTCCCCGTGGATTAATTAACATATAAACATATAAACATATAAACATATAAACATATAAACACAAATGATTAACTTCCCACTATGTATTAACTAAGCATATACCTTGGCCTACCTAGCCATTCACATTTTTTGACAACTCCCTGCACTATTTATACAAAAATTTAAAAGCTAATCACTCGAGTTATAGTCCGAGGCTTTAATTTTTCTAGTAGCATAAGCCGGTAGTAAATATTGAGCCCCAGACCTTTTTCAGTCTTTTGTTTTAAAATGGCAGATATGGCTACAATCATCTCAATAAATCCCTTTCTAAAAGATGTGCGCAAAGCTTTTTAATTCTTCATTCAAGATCCTCAACATAACAACCGCGAGTGAATTGAAGATAAATATGGGTTCAAATTATTTACTTACTCGAACCCCCTGAAACAAAGCCAATATTACTGGCAGAATCAAGGCTTAAACACCGTACCAATGCAGACTTCGAACTCAATAACAACAAACTATATCGAAAGCCTTATAGTTGATGTCTCTTTCCACTTTACGTGATTCCAGTAAGCGATGTTTTTGACCTCATTTTAAATGAAAATCTTCAACTCCTATATGCCAGGCAAGATAAGGTTTATGACGCTATATAAAAGAAGTATTAGGGAATCAATCGTCATGAAATTAGATATCCTCTGAAGCTATGTAAGAGCTTCGCGTCAAATTGGCTGGTAAAAACCAAAGTCCCATTACAAACTATTGTCTCCGGGCGGGCTTGAGAGATGATGCAAGTTAATTTAAATTAATATGAGACATGAACCCTCAGGTCAATTTAAATGGATCCTATATATCAGGGATCATTTTTCTAATAAAAACCAACCGTACGCACTAAGGAGTAAACATTCGGAACCAATCGGAGAAGCCTTCGCCCATTTTATTGCTGTATTTCCTTCTCCGGAACTTGTGAAAACTAAAAATGGAAAAAAAATATAAAGAGGCATTACCTATTCTTTTGCGAAAGTATGGAATACGAGTAGTCAATGGAGCTCCTAAGTTCCCACAAGCATAAGGCTTGGTTGAACAAGCCAATGGAATAGTCGAAAGTAAAATAAGGGCTAGAAATATGAATAATTGATCATCTGAGTGGACCAAATGACCTATTAGAGATAAAAATTGCCATAATACTCAAAAGTATTTGACTATTAGATGTGCGCCAGCCGAGTTACTTATCAGAGGGCGCACACCATATGTCAATTGGCTGAATAGTCAAAAGCGAAGAGACCCAAAAATTTAAGCCTCTCAAGAAAATTCGACTGAACAACTAATGTGTGCCCTCAGTCCACAATCTCAAGTTAGCTCTGTGATTAATATTGAAGATGAAAATAAATCCTCCCAAACTCCAAGGCAAGATGACTGTGAAATTGATTCTAAAACAAATAAGCGAGTGAATTCGGTGATTTGCAGCTCCGTAAATGAGGAGTATTATTATAACGAGGACTTTGAGGATGAGATTATGTCTCAAATTGAGCATGCATTCATAGTACAACCTGGATTTAAGCTTGATCCTGAGCTAGAATTTGATTTGATCATTCAAAAGGCAAAGGAATCAACTAAGAAAGCGTGGATTAGGATTGTAGAAAAATGATGTGTAACATTTTGAAGTTGGTGATATTATCACCATAAAGGTCCTTAGAGAAGATAAAAACTTCCACCGGTAATGAAAGGTTATTCGGTCTGATTACTAACTTTTTCCAGAACCATCAAGCGACTGATTACTACAGAAAGAACCTAACGTCGTTGATAAGGCACTTTAGACACATTTTGTTATTTCGGATAATGCTAAACAGGTCTCACTCACACTTGCAGCTCGAGAGACTTCTACAAGTGAGCTACTAGGGGTCTCTTATCAGTGTATAGAGAATTGTAACACGAAGAGGTGTAGTTGTTACAAAGAAAGCGTGAAATGTAGTGAACATTGCCATAGAGACGAACATGATTTGTGATAATCTATCAGGGCCTAGCTCTTCGTACTGAAGAAACGCTTGTAGATCAGCCGAGAAGAAAGCGTGCGAGATTTAGATGTAATAGATTCTTAGAACTCATAAGTTATATCATTCAAATAACCCTTATCTCCCATATTTTACTTCATCATCTTATCAACACACGACTTAGTATATATATATATATATATATATATATTCTTATTTCCAATTCTTTTAAGTGTTGTCATAACAAAATGTTAACGATTTGATCGATTGGAATTAGAGATGTTAAAACTAATCATCATCTGGGCGTCCCAAGGTCCCATATTATCGATTTTTTTGTAATCATTTAGCTTAAAATAAATTTTTATGTATACTCTTCTTATTTATTTCACGAACGGCGTAGAACATATATACATTAAATGTTTGACATGGAAATAATTCTTTATTTACGTTTTTTGGCTCCGCTGACTAAAAGTGATTAACTACTCTTCGGTCGAATCAAATAAATAAATAAATAACTTTTGGAATTAAATTGTTTCAAAAAACAGAATTTTACCGGTCGTAATTCAACGCATGTTTTTTATTAGCAAAATTTATGTAGAAACATGTTTATAACAAAAATTGTGATCTGTTATCTTCGTAGTTGAGATCCATAAGAATAATCAATTTCTAAATATTACTTTATTAACCTACTATACGAAACATGCAAAAGCCTCAAAGGGCCTTAAATTAAGTGTTTGGCCACTGAAACTAATGTCATAATTTGCAATGAGTATTTTGTCTTTTTGCAGATCAAGCCCATCTGGAACATTCCAGCAAATTTGTCGTGGCCGAAAATTGGCCACAATAAGAACTTTTTGATTTTCAAACTTTCTGCAATATGCAAATACATCTTCATTCTCATTGTCAACCATTTCAAAATCGCCATAGATCAATACATCGACGTATTTTTTTCGAAGACGAAGCAAGGATGCCCAGTACTCGAAGACACTATCTTTAACACCAACTTGGCTAGCAGCATTGATAGTTAAATAGCTTTCGTTCTCACGCTGCCAAGGAGTTGTTGTTGAAAATCCCGCATATTTACTCGTATCCCACTATAATTTGTCAGAAGTCTAATTTACTTACAAAAATAACTACGCATTGTGGACTGAGATAATCAGTTTTGGTAATAACTTACTTGCATGGGTGTCCTGGCATTATCGCGAGACTTCTTTTGAATCTCTTCCATAGTAATTCGATGGAGCTCTTTATCATCAGGATGATCCCTCATCATACTGCAGGTCGGCCTTAGTTAGAAGAGAAATTAGTATAGATATGGGGCAACGAACTCGTTCCATGCATTTAGTGTTTCTATATCTCTATATTCTGAAATATCTCTATCTTTTGGAATATTAATCATTCCAATCTCTTGACCTTGATATACGAATACTGTCCCACTTTGTAAAGTCAAGAACGTAGCAAACATCTTTGCGCAAACAACTCTGTGTTCCAAAGCATCAGATCCCCATCGCGATACGGAGCGGCTCTGATCATGATTCTCTAAATAATTAGCATTCCAACCTTTATTATTAATCATAAACTTTTGCCACTTGTTAACTATGCTTTTCAATTCGGACATCTTCCATTGTCGAGGATAGAATTTTCCAAGATCTCCGAGATCCATGTCAACACTTTCAAGGAGGGTTAAGTTAGTATTGAAAGCTATTGTAGTTTATCGAAGTTTTTAGGAGCTAAAAACATACATTTCAAATTGAAATATCATTTTTAATTCGTCTCGATCAGAAGCAACGGCTTTTATGATTTCATTGGGGTCATCTACAAAAGGCATTTCTCCTACAGAGAAGGCATTATATTCTTTTAGTATTTTACCGATTGCGGTCAGATACTCATGAAGTCTTGGACCGCAAGCAAAATACTTTTGACCAGGCTGCCATGGCGTATGCGGATGTACAACTTCAGCATCAGGGAGTCCAGGAACTTTACTTATAAAATTGATGACATCCATTCTGTTTGAATTCTTTTAAGTCTTTTCAGCCATGTAACATAGTTTTGCAACATACCTAAATCCATCAGCACCTCGTTTCAACCAAAAGTGGATAATATCATGGACTGCATCCCGAACTTTGGGATTTTCCCAATTAAGATCCGGTTGCTCTGGTGCGAAAAGATGAAGATAATACTCATCGGTAGTTTCATCATATTTCCAGGCACTACCTCCCCAAGCTGCAGCCCAGTTATTTGGCGGCTGACGCTCACCATTTATATTATACTTAGGTTTTCTCCATATATAAAAATCCCTGTATTCATTTGAAGTGCTTTTCTTCGACTCCTGGAACCAAATGTGCTAGCGAATCTAGTCAATTTGCGTGTTTCGTATTAAATCAGATATCTATATACCTGGTCACTTGTATGGTTTACAACAAGATCCATCAAGATTTTGATGCCCCGATCATGACATCCCTTAATCAATGCATCGACATCAGCGAGGGTGCCGTAGGGGGGATAAATATCTTTATAATTGGATATGTCATAACCATAATCAACTTGAGGGCTTGCAAAAATGGGACAAGTCCACACAATATCGATACCCAATGACTTGATGTAATCTAGCTTTGAGGTAATACCAGGAATGTCACCAAGACCATCATTGTTAGAGTCCTTGAAGGACGCTGGATATATCTGATAGACTGATGATTCTTTCCACCATGCTCTATCTACGGTTTCTATAAGCTGTGGCATACTTTTGTTGAATAGGTGATTTTGGGAGAACTGCCGAGTCGACCCTAAGAACGATAAAGGCAATGGTAATTTAAATTAGAACGAACATTTAGACAAGAAAGTCACGAGGCGAAAGATTTATCCATATGATACCGTTCTTTTCGAACCACATAAAGTTTATAATGAAAGAGCTGCAGGTTTATGGTTTTGTGTAAATAGTTCATCTCTGATTAGGGCGAGCATTCGATAGAACCTTGTTGAAGTTCTTCAATCTGTACATCACGACTCCACAATAACTCCTCTTTCTTGTTTGATGAACGTCTTGAAACCCAAATTCGCCTAGAGAGGACAGAGGCATAGTCGCCATGTCGTTTGATGATTGGGCTGTCATATAAAATGATACTTTAAATACGCATATCATGGATGACGGTTCGGAAGGCTCAGAGGCAAAGCAAAATTGCCTCTAAACTAACTGCTATTGGCCGCTTACCCCACTCAGAATTTGTGATGATCATGTTGAACCATGGGAGTGAAGCATTATTAGCCATTGGTGTTTCGGTCGAGCACTAAATAATACCCACTGCACGAAATATTTAAGGTAATTAAACAGCTAACCTAATTAGGCTACAATATTTATCCCATTTAAGGTCCTAAGCCCAGACCATAATGTCCATTTTGGGTACAGGACAGGTGGAGTCATTCGGGATCATGGCCTGAGGTGACATACGTCCATCCTACTCGTTAATGCCCGCGATTACATCACATGGGACTTTCGCAGAAAGGAATATAAGGGCAAACAAAGAAAAGAGCCAAAAAATAGGATATGCCCAAAATTCTACAGATCTAGAGCTAATCGGCCATTTCAAGAGATAGCAACCTCTTGTATACCCTTCTCGCGTCTGGCAGAGGGTGAATCGATGAATTAGATATAAAGTCGTCAAAGATGCCTGTAATTTCACTATAATCACAAGAGTAGGCGAATTGGCGCCTAAGACATGGGTTGGAAGTTTGTCTTGTGGAATCTAGGAAAACTTGGTTATCTAAGCAGTCTGCTTAAGGGACTATTTAAATATAAATGACGTAGGTCTGTCTGAAATTGAGCTCGGGGCCCTTGTAGAACCCAACGAGTAGATGGTTATTTTATTGGTGGGAGCTAACAGGGTCTATCTTAATGGACATGGGTATATGGATCCGTTGCAAGGGTAATAAGAACGTCCGTCCACCTTAACACTAGAAGTCTTTTGGCCAAAGATGTAAATAAATCGTATGTGAGAAAATCTAGAAAACATATGTGTGCTGTAGATATGGGAACTCTATTTCTACGGTAGATACATTCTACTGATTTACTAATAAGGATTGTAAATATGTCTATTAAGGCGATGTTGATAGATGAATGATGAATGCATAGAGAATAAGAAAATAGAATAGCGCGATATGGAATATGGGGTTGTGGCGGCGGCGGCTTGTGAATAATCGATACTAGACAAGAGGTGAAGGAAGGGTCAGGGGAATTGGGACGAGAATAAAAGTGGGGGAATTATCGTGTGCACAAAATTTATGCACATTCATGTTCCGGAGTATGTAAGCTCTCGTCCTTCACCAATAATTAAATATTCCGAGCGCGGGTATTTTAACGGTTGCCGTCAATTTACCCGCGCTCAGATGTTCCACACTCAGCTTACTAACCACTTACTATGCTCAAGCATAACCACTGATTTCCCTAATAAACTACATACTCTCACAACATGTAAGTAAACAAAGATATAATGAATTGCCTTAAAAAATAGACAGGAATGATAATACAGGAGGCAGAGAGAGAGCAATAGAACGTACAGCATAGATTTAGAAACAAGTTTTATTCGAGGATATTGTTGAAGTCTTGAGACAATGTATTACATTAGAGAAATGTATTGTAAAAACACCCTAGAGAAGACAGTGGAGGTAAAGTTGGGATTTATTATACTACTTAGCCTTGTTAGAGATAAACGAAAATAATATGTTGTAAATTATTGATTAAATTGTTCTAGTTGTGTTTATGATTTAAGGTGATACTAATTCGGGACGTCTGGAGGCTAAATAGATTTTTGTAACCCTTGCTTTATTTCAACTCATAACAATACCCATGCCAGGGTCAAGGACCTAGTACATATTCATACACGTTCTTGATCCATGCATGATACACATCCTTTTACCCATGCTAGACCCAAGTCACCATGCGCGACTTATACCAAGCAATCATTCTCGAATAGCAATACGGCCTCGCTAATACAATCCCGACCCTAAATAAATGTAACTCGCATATACATATGCATGCAGGCAGGGTTAAGATGTCGGTCAAACGGAACGCTAAAAAGTTGGTGAGAAATGCAAGAAACCAAATTGGGTATCTTCAAATTCTCGACATCAGATGTCCCCTCCACAACCCCACACTTATATCTCATTCATCTTTCGTCTCCAATTCATCATCACCGCCCACATACATTTGCTCCAAATTTAAAATGGAAAACTTCGGCATCAACAGCTCTCTGTCACTAATCGATGAATCTTACACTTCGATGAATCCTGCTACTTTTCGACCTTTCTCGTATGTTGCTGTAACAACCTATTAAACTAATTGCTAATAAAAATCAGTTCTAATCCGCTTCCGACTGTAACCTATCTTGAGCCCAGTTTTCCTGCTGGCCTACAACTAAAAAATCACTCTTCTGAGTTATATACTGAGTCTATTATCACTTTTTGATTCAATTACTAATGAAAATATAGTAGTTACCAGCCTCAGATAGTATATAATCCTAGTCATGTAGAGTATCACTTACCACCCGTTGACAGCCAACATTCGAATATTTCTACAGAAGTGTAAGAATAACTTTTATTAAACCCACTGCAATTACTGAGCAAGAAATAGAGAGATAAATAGCTCTAGCCTAGATGAATTTGGGTCTAATCCAGGCAATAATCAGGTGATTTGATATCAATTCGTAAATCTGAAACTACGAAAGAGGACCGCATAAAAATCCACACCGCTTTGGAAATAGGAGTGCCGGTGGGAAAGATTGCGGAGCAGTTTGGATATTCTAGACGTCAAATATACTGCGCCCGAAAATATGACTTGGAGTCTAGGAGAAGGAGGTGCGTGGGCAAGCCCGCAATATCGGAGGAAAAAGCCCAGGAGTTGGTCCTGAACCAAATCGGGAATAAAGCGATTCGGACTGCGTTCAAGTCGCAAGGATATGAACGGAGAGTATCCAAGAAAAATGGATTCTCAAATAAACCAGAGCACAAGGAAAAGCGTTTGGAATTTGCATTGAGTGCTTTTTATTGGTCGCCTAAGAGACTATCTGAGCAAATGTTTTCTGATGAAGTTTGGGCTCATGGAGAAGCAAATAGCCGAAGGTATGCAACGGTTCTTGTAGAGGGCAACAGGCAGGAAATAATTTTTGACCGATTTCGTCCCGAGTGCCTAACTCCCCAGTATGGGGAACTCTCAGCTTCGATGTTTCATGGAATCATACACAACGGAAGGAAAGCAATAGAGATGTTTTGGGAAAAGGATTATGGGACAATGAATTCAGCTAAGTCCGATGCGTACATTTTGTCGCAAGTACAAAGGCTGGCTCAGTACGAGCGGTCACAGGGAAGGGACATCTGGTTTCAACACGACAATGCATCGTGCCATCGATCTGGACTTACTCAGGCCAACTTATGTCGTCGTAAAATTAAGAGAATCGATTGGCCTCCTTACTCTCCCGACTTGAACTTGATTGAGCATGTCTGGGCCAGGATGAAGAGATACATTCAAGACCATTGCTCTCTCACGGGTTACGATCCAAGGAGGGTAGGAAATGATGATCTTCGTCGGATCATACAGGAGGCCTGGGATGCAGTACCTGGTGAATTTATTTCTGATTTGTATGCATCTTGGCGAGATCGCTGCAAGGCCATAATTGATGCCAGAGGAGGCCCGACTAAGTACTAGCTTGTATCTCTGCTTGTCGTTCTTTTTTTGATGTATATAGTCATAATTTCTGAGTTTCATCTTCTCATTCTTTCAATATTTTTGTATTATTGCGTTACATTCTGGCGTTTTTAATTTTAATTGGTCAGCTTTCATTTGTTATTCATGTAATTATTATTTAATGTTTTCTGTTTCTTATTCATCATTTGTTTCCATTTATTATTTCATTTTTGTTTTGTTTTGTTTGTATAGCAACATGCTCCGGTGTATGGGAGAATCACTTTTTCTTGGATATTCCTCGCCTATTTGCTTATCATTTTCGACCGGTTGCTAGTTCTGTATGCGTTACATGGCTTCGAGGCATTAAATTGGAAAGGCTGTTTATGTGTGTTTTTCGAACATGGCTCTCTAATTCACCAAATTAAATAAGAGTGTAGTTTTCTATAAGATATTGAAACTTTCAAAATAGTAGATTAAGAGAATGTAATACTCTAATAGATAAGTATAGATCCTAAACCTCGCAACTTGTAAATTAACAGAATTCTCTTATGCTTCTTAATTACACTTCGTGATATTGACTGCGCAAACTTTGAATCCAAATTAAGAATCTCGTCTTAATGTTTAAGCTGACGGTATTTCATCGGAGCTAAATAATATTGATCTAACACAGACTCCATCCCTGAAAGTGTTTTCGAGCCAGTATATCCACAATATTGTGGTCACTATTCACGGAAGTATATTATTTCTGATTAGAAAGTGATATGGATTTAATGAAAAAATACAATAGATGAACATTAAATTGGTCAAAGAAGTAATTGTCATGTTTTTTCCATGTCTCTGAGGTTAACAGAAGTGGCAAAAATCATGAACACAGATTTTTTTTTTTTCCAGGTAAACATTTTGCTCTGAAATCAAACGTCGAAGATGTTAAGCGTCATCTTGCATTGGATACGACTTTTAGCCCAGTCAAACTTCTTGTCTGGAACCAAAAGGACTGCGCTAGTTGTTGAATATTTGAAAGTTGAATACATTTTCTTGCGTCAAAATAACGTTTTTGACTTGTTGATCCTATGTACAATCCATGTCTGGCAAGACTCCCGGATGCGAAAAAAAAAAAAAAGAAAGTTATGAAATAATCGTACATAATCAGGGTAGTTTTAGCGCAGAAATATCCCAGTAAAGGTCTGTATGACCCCAGCTAGCGCATGCTTTAATCCTTGTTTTCAGGCCAAACTGCTTGCATATGTATATGCGAGTTACATCTTCCCAGGTTCGGGATAGTAGTAGACATAAAAATTCGGTGGTCATGTGACTACCATAGCCCCTATGCGTTGATCTTTACATAGTAATCGGAAATTTAAAATCATATCCAAGCCGTGACGCGTTCAAATTGTAAATGTCCTACATGTAACCGAAGTACTGGTAAGGTAGATCACCACTTGACCGGCCACTTTCTTCCACTTCTGCACAATCTAAACTTCAACATGCTTTTTCTCCCGCCACAAATACATTAATTACTAGCCTCGAGTCCCGACTTATTCTAGCGATCAATGAAAATCAAGCGCACCAAAAACTAAGCATTCGATATATTGCATAGCAGTTCGAGGTTCCGTGAACGACCTTGCAAGACAGAATAGCTGGACGAACCCCTCAGACCGACCGTCACCACAGCCAAATGATTTGAAAGCAAAAGCGAGGAAGATTCAATAACTCGATATATACTCGAGCTAGATTCTAGAAGGGTTTCGCCGCGGAGGGCTGATGTGAAAGATATGGCGAATCTCTTGCTGGCTAAATGCGGCGCACGACGCGTTGGCAAGAACTGGACTGATCGCTTTATCAAGCGACAACCAGAGCTCTTTACGCGTTTTCTTCGCGCCTACGACTGTAAAAGAGCTATCCAAGAAGATACTGACGTGTCAAATGTGTGGTTCCGCTTATCCGCTAACATGCGAACCAAGTATGGTTTTCAAGACTGCGACCTTTACAACTTTGATGAGACCAGCTTTATGATGGGAATAATTCAGCCTTTAATTAAAGATTGAGTGGCTACGTACCACGGAAGCTCTCTGACACCAACTCTAACCTCTGACGACCAATTGGCAAAAGCTACAGTAGCTATTATCTGTCAGGGGCTGGAGCGTTGGCAGGGCAACGATGTTATCGTAAATTCGGATAGACTTAAGCGAGGACAAGGGCAAGACTCAGATCAGGACAAGGTTGATATATATATAATAGTTTTCTCAAAGCTATGAACAAGAATGAGTTCTAGAGAATTTCTTGTGAACAAAACTAATGACAAGATAAGAATACAAGACTCAAATCTGGTTTGATCTGAGATGGAAGGAAACCTCTTTATATACATGAGCCTTACCAGGGTGTAAGTCGAAGCTATATATACCGATATTGTAATTCGATAGAACAATACAGAAACACGTAGAATTGTACGCGATAGAACATTATCGAATATAATTGGTTAGTAGCTTTACCCAATAGGAACACTCTGCCACCCTTTAATGTGGGGACTCTAGAACAGTCCGTGACATTAGCCACCAGCTCACCCTTCCAAACGGGGAAGTTCAATGCTCTTCGTGAGGCCAACGAGACCCTCTCAAAGCGCTGAAGGGCCTCTTTCTGGTGAAGACGCCAGGCAGCTTTTGGCAGAAAAGGGGTGTTAAGCAAGAAAGACGCGATGAAAGTACAGGAGAGGGAATGACGAAGCAGCGGAAAATTTGCGCGCGGCTTTGTAGCATCTGCCGTAATATCGGTCACAATTCAAGAACCTGCCTAGAGGCTGAAGATATACCTGTATCTTCGGACCGCATCTTAGTTTAATGAATTTAGCTTACTTTTCGTGGAGTTGTAGGGATTAGAAGTTGTATAGTTTGAAAAAGTGGCCGGCCAAGTGGTAATCTACGTTATGTTTCTTTTTATGCATTTCAAGTATATGTGTATTTACATACAGTTTCATAATAGTACTGCGCATCTTAAAAATTTACATAGTGAACTCAAACGTAAAGCACAAAATTATAGGGTTCATAAGTAGATAATAAGAAAATTTAAATCAGAAAGGCTTGTAAGTATCAAGTGTTATAGATTCACCTCCTATGGAATGCATATCCTACCATAGTCGGGATGCAAAAGGATGAAAAAAAATTGTATTATCGGAAAATTTTTCAATAGATTTTACATATCTACATCAATCAAGATTTTTAGTATGCGTAATCGGAGTTTTTTGCTCCAAACTTAGCGTCAATAACCAGCTCTTGAGTGTTAGACACAAGAGCGGATATAATTTCACGAGTGTGTATCGCTTTGTCACAAAAATTTCCAGCCGTATACATCGTATGCTAAAATAAATCTATATACTGATCAAAGAACTTTGACATGGAAACAAATTGGTCCGGACTATATTGCGAGACACTGGAATTGGCCCGATGCTATTGATAATTAACTTGATGCTGAGGGATTATCTATGCACCAGGGATACTAGACGCTTAGAGGTTGTAATAAAGCTCAGCAGAAGTCTCAGTCGTGAAATGCAAGTTGACTAACCACGAGGCCTCGTTTGAAAACCCAGCATCAGCATATGGCGTGTGGTAAATGTACTGTAACTTAATAGATAGCCGGCTATCTGACAGATTTGATTATATTGTCAACCTGCTCTTGCAATCAAACATTTTCATCCGGTGTCGATCACGTTTACCGGGAGGTTCTCTCAGAAGACTTTTATCTTCAATCTGGCCGTAAACAAACTACTAGTAGTGGCCATATTCAGACTTGTAATGACTTCAATGGCAGAACCTGTAGCCCCCTACCTTTTGATTTAGATCAGTTAACATATTTAGAGCTTCCTTTAGTGGACTGAAGTCCACAGCAGCTTTACCGCATATATCGAGCGAATGTCCAAAATTGACGAGCAATTGGTCTAGGTCAAAATTGTAAGAAATAGCAAGTATTCTGGTTGGATCCTGAACAGAGTATAAATTAGAGCAGATTTATGATAAAACAAAGAAGGCTTATAGATTGGCTCCAGCGATTGACTTCATGTGTGACACTATCCCATTCATCAATTTCAGGTAGGGAAAGTTTTTTGCTCTGTTTTGAACATGTCTTGTATTGCTTTCCCCATTTATTGTTGAAAAGTCGCAGAATTGGGGGTAAAATTTACAAGTTGAGCAAAAAACTTTGGATTGAATCTCCATACTGGTTTATATAGAGTAAGAATAGATTAATAAATATTGAAAGAATAAATGTGGATTGAAGTTGCAAGCATGAATATGACATTGATGCGTGTAGAACTCTTTATGTACCAGTAAGGACGATGTAGTAGCTAGATATTGGAAAAGACTACGATTGATATTGATAATTACATTTTCCGGGCGATGCGTGACGCGTAAGATCTGATTTTCAAACTATAAGAACAGAGGTAAATGACTAAGCTCGAATAGTCACATGACCACTGAATTTTCATATCTAGGTTAACATTCAATATCAAGAAGGGTGGACGCTCCGGAAAGGCACTCTGTTATGAATTGTATCTAATACCACTCTTACTTCGATATACTCGATTCAATCACTTTTATTTTATGTTTGATCTACTTTAACCACATCATTAGAGAAGTCCCATCTTGCGTTTATCATTTGTATCTGAGACTTCTACGAGGTTACTTACAGCTTAATCTCTACTGTCTTCTGGCTTCGACTTTCAAGCTGATACGATTCATTACAGTCAGGGCGAGTTTCAGAGGCTAAGTATCCATTAGAACTGAGGATTTCCCGTTGTCGAGTGGCGTTAACCACGATATCTCCTTTATTAGCCGCAATGAGTCGTTGGTTTACTTCAATAAGTGTAGCATTATTATTTTCAAATGACCTTTTATCAACCATGGGTTCATAAAGATTTATTTTTCTCCGTATAGTTATCATCATATTTGGCCGGATGCCACAAGTTACTTGGCCTGTCAACACTACAATATTATCTAGGGCATTAGATCATATCGGGTTATCCTTCAAAACAGATGTGAAGAAGATAACTCCATAGTCGTCCTTAGGTTCTTGTTTTCATACTATATTGTTTTACATAATGGTGTTATAATTATACTGTACTAAGAAAAGTCTAATTAATCACTTGTAGAATAAATTTTTTTTCTTTCCAAGTAGTCCTCGAGGACACCGGGTCATAACGTGCTAGTCATATTACAGAGCGTCAATACTAATTCATGTCACATGTCCATCTGAGATGCAATAATTGTGAAGTATTCCGTTAGGAAGTAAAGATAATTGTTATGGAAAAAAGTGATCCCCCAGTTGGATTGATCAGAGTTTTTATACTGAAAAACTGGCCACTAGGGTTGTGATTAGCGAATATTACGACTTAAGGTATATGTGCTCCCTGCTACCATGGTAATGCTCCTGACCTGTGAAGACGACAAGGGTCTTTGGATTAGCGACAAATTTTCAAAGGTCCACTATAGATGAGCTTCAGCACATTCTCTTCGCTTTCTCAGAATTTCTTATGCCCCGAATGGTGCCTGTAATGTCTTATCTGGAGATCTTTCTGAAGTGCT
The DNA here is from genome assembly GCA_003957845.1 of Oidium heveae. Taxonomy (NCBI): domain Eukaryota; kingdom Fungi; phylum Ascomycota; class Leotiomycetes; order Helotiales; family Erysiphaceae; genus Oidium; species Oidium heveae. The sequence goes on along the minus strand of QVIK01000074.1, from coordinate 74,796 downwards.
CTCTCACTAACACCAATGTCCCTGAAAGAACCAGCGGCAAGTTCAAGCTAGGTCATGCTCCGGTTTACATATGATGATGTTGATAGATTAGTTATATCATTAACATCCTCCTGTGAAAGAGTCGATGGTCTACCTTTACTCTTCTATGGAACCATAATGTCATAGTCTGAAGTAAAAATAACTTAGAACTAAAGATATCTCTAGTTGATCAGCTATCTGATTATAGCTCCAACCGGCATCACGAAACCCATGAAACTAAAGAATCTTAATAATCTTAAATCTAGAGTTTCTGGGTCTTATATGATCTTACTAGTCGTGATCGATCTATGTTTAAATTTTACGTCAAAACGTAGAGGAAAGAGGTGACGAATGGGGAACGACTGTGAAGTATTTTTAGGGTCGAGTGGTGTTATTTATTTGCCGAGCAGGATTAATCATGTCTTCATGATGTTCTTGGTACTTGTTATGTAAATATGTATGTTCGTCTCTTAATCAAGGATGATAATTGAGAAATAAGTAATTGAGATTGGTAATATATATGTCAAGAGGAATGGTAAAAATTTACGAAAATGTCGCAAAGTAAAAAGCATCAGACTTTACCTAAGCCGAGACTAGTCCCCTTCAGCGAGGTTATGATCTGCATAAACAGGGATTTAATTATTATCATCGTAGAAGCTGGGTATTAATGTTAGAACATCAAAGCCAAGGTGGATACACCCTTGTCTATACACGACACTTAGTATGACAGCTACTTTAGCCTTGAATCCCAATAGTCATCCTCGAAATTTCTGGTTTTCTGGCCAAATGGTCCGGGCTCAATCGAACTTGTCCATTAACATGGGATTCACTAATACGGGTTTGGGCATTATCAAATACTGGCTGTCGCCTGCGTCAGTTTGAGAGAGTAATTTGGGAATACTTTCACAATGATTATTTCTGACCCTCTTTTTTTTTATTCGCTTGCTCTGAGCTAGAATAAAAATCGCGTCGTTTTCTTCCTCCCTTCTCTATGTCTAGAAATGCGTGTCATCAGAAGGGAAAAGGTCAAAATGGCTCGGATTGTATACATTCTCTGCGTTTTCTTTCTATTTTCAAATTCCTGCCTTACTGCCTCATCGAATACTCATAATGACTTTGGGATCAACATCGGATGGGCAAAATGCAATTGGCGACAATATTCTTTTGAAGACATCAGGTCCACAATGGAGAAGGCTTGCAGTCGCTTGAAACTAAAACATAAAAACAGAAAATCAATTTACAGTTTGTTCAACGAGGTACCGCGCGATTATCCAGTGGAAATGAATATGTGGAGCATGAATGGGCCGTTTTATACTTTCACTCTTCCTAATAAAAGTCCTTTGAATCCGAGTGAGTTTACTATTTACGTGAAGAAATTCGCTCAACTTTCGAGCTAATTGAATGCGAGGCGCTGAAGATTTGCGTCTCAAGGACTGATGAAAAATGAGACTAATTAATGCTGGATGTACAGTGCAAGTAAGAGATCAAATCGTACTGAATGAGGATTGTCAATATGCAAGTATTGTTATGAAGACCAAAACCGATTCCTCCTGGTTGAGACTAAAACAAAAAGGACTTGCTGGATTATGTTCAGGCGAAAAAAAGAGCTGTGGATATTCTCCTTGTGCCACGAAACGAAAGAGTTGGACGGGTGCTAATTTTCAAACCCGATGGGGGAATAAGAAGTCAAGCAATCGGTAGAATTAAAATGAAATTTGTGAAAAAGAAAAGATAGTCACGAATAGATCATAATGCTTTTGGGAAAAGGAAGACACCAGTTTCTCCAGTCAGTCGTAATGAAAACAAAAGTAAGTCGAATCAAGGCGGGTCGGATGGTAGTGTGGTATGCCATCCGGGCCCTTCTCCTCCCCATCTGAGACAGGAGATGATTGGTTCGAATCCAACAGACCAAACCACATTTCGCGCGGTGAATATTTGCAAGATGGTGGAGGCATATCTGGAGAATCCAGGGTTTTTAGTTTCCTTGGATGAATTTTAACGGTTGATGGTTGACCAATTTGAAGGAAAAGCAGCTAACTGTACTTCGTAGTGGCATTTACAAGTGATATCTGAGACATGTGGTATCTAATGAAAAGTTGAATTATCTAATATGTAAATAAACACTGTCTCTGTGTCATGGCTTAAAGGCTGCATACATATCAAATAGAGCCGTTCAAAGTTGGGATTCGAAAATTTTCGGATACCAACTATGAACGGCCCTAATGATACTACTATCCTGACCCTAAATAAATGTAACTCGCAAGGATTTCGACCCTGCAGCTTAGCCAGATAACAAGGATTAAAAATACGCTAGCCAGGGATATACAGGTCTCGACTGGGATATTTCTACGCTAAAACTACCCTGATTATGTACGATTATTTCATAACTTTCTTTTTTTTTTTTCACATCCGGAAGTATTGTGCCTTCTAGCTTACTATGGACTTGGGACTCAAAGCACGACTATGATTGTTATTAAAGTATGCCTGTTAAGTTCTTGAAGTCTAGTTAAGTTGTCTATTCTCTTTCATGTACGTAGGCTACTAATAATGCTAAACGCTACTTAAGATTACATAATGAAATACACAGATGTCTTAGTCATAAATGGTAACGAGAGTTCGTAGTAATATGGATACACAGTATTGCCAGACATGGATTGTACATAGGATCAACAAGTCAAAAACGTTATTTTGACGCAAGAAAATGTATTCAACTTTCAAATATTCAACAACTAGCGCAGTCCTTTTGGTTCCAGACAAGAAGTTTGACTGGGCTAAAAGTCGTATCCAATGCAAGGTGACGTCCAACATCTTCGACGTTTGATTTCAGAGCAAAATGTTTACCTGGAAAAAAAAAAAAATTGTGTTCATGAATTCTGCCACTTCTGTTGACCTCAGAGACATGGAAAAAACATGACAATTTCATCTTTGACCAATTTAATGTTCATCTATCGTATTTTTTCATTAAATTCATAACACTTTCTAATCAGAAATAATATACTTCCGTAAATAGCAAGCATAATATTGTAGAAATACAGGCTCGAAAACACCTTGAAGGATGGAGTCTGTGTTAGATCAATATTATTTAGCTCCGTTGAAATACCGTCAGGTTAAGCATTAAGACGAGATTCTCGATTTGTATTCAAAGTTTGCGCAGTCAATATCACGAAGTGTAGTTAAGAAGCATAAGAGAATTCTGTTAATTTACAAGTTGCGAGGTTTAGGATCTATACTTATCTATTAGAGTATTACATTCTCTTAATCTATTATCAAGTGATAAAGCTTGATATAAATTATTTATTTTATTATTAGATGAAAGATTCGTCTTTATATACATGTTAAATTTTGCAAGTTTCAGTATCTTATAGAAAACTACACTCTTATTTAATTTAGTATTAGAGAGCCATGTTCGAAAAACACACATAAACAGTCTTTCCAATTTAATGCTTCGTAGCTATGTAACGCATACAGAACTAGCAACCGGTCGAAAATGATAAGCAAATAGGCGAGGAATATCCAGGAAAAAGGGATTCTCATATATACCGGAGCATGTTGCTATACAAACAAAACAGAAAACAGAAAACAGAAAACAGAAAACAGAAAACATTAATTACATGAAAAGCAAATGAAAGATGAAGAACAATTAAAATTAAAAACACCAGAAAGGAACGAAATAATATAAAAATATTGAAAGAATGAAACTCAGAAATTATGGCTATCTACATTAAAAAAAAGAATGATAAGCAGAGATACAAGCTAGTACTTGGTCGGGCCTCCTCTGGCATCAATTACGGCTTTGCAACGACCTCGCCAAGATGCATACAAATCTGAAATAAATTCATCAGGTACTGCATCCCAGGCCTCCTGTATGATCCGACGAAGATCATCATTTCCTACCCTCCTTGGATCACAATCCGTGAGAGAGCAATGGTCTTGAATGTATCTCTTCATCCTGGCCCAGACATGCTCAATCAAGTTCAAGTCGGGAGAGTAAGGAGGCCAATCGATTCTCTTAATTTTACGACGACATAAGTTGGCCTGAGTAAGCCCAGATCGATGGCACGATGCGTTGTCGTGTTAAAACCAGATGTCCCTTCCCTGTGACCGCTCGTACTGAGCCAGCCTTTGTACTTGCGACAAAATGTACGCATCGGACTTAGCTGAATTCATTGTCCCATAATCCTTTTCCCAAAACATCTCTATTGCTTTCCTTCCGTTGTGTATGATTCCATGAAACATCGAAGCTGAGAGTTCCCCATACTGGGGAGTTAGGCACTCGGGACGAAATCGGTCAAAAATTATTTCCTGCCTGTTGCCCTCTACAAGAACCGTTGCATACCTTCGGCTATTTGCTTCTCCATGAGCCCAAACTTCATCAGAAAACATTTGCTCAGATAGTCTCTGAGGCGACCAATAAAAAGCACGCATTGCAAATTCCAAACGCCTTTGCTTATGTTCCGGCCTATCTGAGAATCCCTTTTTCTTCGATACTCTTCGTTCGTACTCTTGCGATTTGAACGCAGTTCGAATCGCTTTCTTCCCGAATTGGTTGAGATCCAACTCTGGGGCGAGATTCGGAATAATGCAGAAGGGTGCGTGGCGATACCGTGGGTTGCTGTGAAGCCAGCTGACCAATTCCTAGGCTTTTTCCTCTGACACAGCTGGTTTTCTCCCGCACCTCTTTTTCCAAGTCTCCAAACCATGACTTCGGACATAATATACTTGCCGCTTAGTGAAACCAAACTACTCCGCAATTTTTGTCACTGGCACTCCTAGATTCATAGCAGTTTAGATTTTTATTCAATCCTCTTTCGTAGTTTCAAGACTACGATTTCGATCATTGACTGAAGAAGGCTCAACCCCTTTTAGGGTAGAGCTATTTATTTCTCTAATTTTTGCTCAGTAGTTACAGTGGATTAAGTTGAAGCATCTACATACAATTCTGAAGAAATATCCGAATATTGGCTCTCAACGAGTGGTAAGTCATACCCTACAGGACTCGGATTAAATGCCATATGAGGCTGGTACATACTAGAATTTCAATAGTTATTGACTTAGGAATGTGATATTAAACTCTACATACGAATTGGAATAACAACCAGTGTGCTGCGGTTCAACAGGAAGACTCGGCCCCAAATCAGGAACCGTTGGAAATGGAATAGGACTGGTTTTTCTTAGCAATTAGTCATATAAGGTGATACAGCAACCTTCAAGAGAGATTGAGAAGTGGCAGATTCCATCAAAGGGTAAGTTTCGTCTGTTCGTGAAAGAGAGTTGTTGATGCCAAAGTTTTCCATGGTAAATTTTGATGTGGTGTATGTATGCGACGAGGTTGGACTGAAAATGGAAGATGGAGGAGACATGGTTGTGTCATGGTGGAGGGATCTTGTGACCTCGAGAATTTGAAGATACCCAATTTGGTTTCTTGCTTTCTCACCAACTTTCTAGTTGTGAGGAGTTTACTTGAGAGTCCCCATTGCCACTGAAATCATAGCAAATAGTATAGCCAAGAAGCCGTTCGACCATAAACATATGCTTACAAGCTATACGGTTGTTAGCCATGTATGGACACGTATATCTTGATACACTACTAACATCATTGAACGAAATGGTGTAGTTAACATCTGTATTCGTGAAGGACTTGACAAGAATCGCCTTTTCTAACTCCTCACTACCTTCAGGCGGAGACGAACGTGTGATGTATTTCTCTATGTCTTGAAGACGTACTGCATTACATTTATTCAATTGAGAGATCTCAGTCTGGCACATCCGTCTAGTACCAGGTCTGTTGATGGCACCTGCCACGTTTAAGTTAAGATCAATCAAGGCTTCTCTCATAAGCTTGTAAACTAAGAGATCTGGTCGCTGCTCTATGGCAGAGTTTAAACATACGCTCTTCAATTTTTTTTGCCAAGATTCTACCAAATTAATGGTGATGACCTCCTCCTTTCCCTAACGAGTTTTAGTTGGGAATGTATACAAACACTCAAAAGACACCTTACCGTCCGGTTACCTAAAGAACATTCATCAGGTTGAAGCATCAACTGCGAGAGAAGGTAGCTTAACCATTTCCTTTGAGACTGATATATCTCCTAATACCTCTTCTGGACCACTAAAATTTCAGCTAAAGTCTTTTTTCGGACTAGCAAGATGAAATCCTCTACAGCTTTTTTTCTAATAGTGCCGTCACGTATTTTCACTGTGAGGGAAAGTTTATATGGTTTTATACTTTTGGACCACTTTTCACGCCTGTATCACTTCTTTACTTCATCTTATGTTGTACTTTTCTTCTAATAGCGACTTCTCAAATTCATCTTTTCATACTAATTCCATAGTACATTCAATTTGTCTAGTTCAATGCACCGTTATATCAACGTTGTTAATAGTGCAAGCTTTTTTTTTTGTATTCATCCAGTTATGGAAGAGGTATTAGTCAAAATTCAAATAGTAGTAAGAAAATTTATATCCTATTTTCAACATACTTTTTAAATTTGTGTAGATACGAAGTAACTTGAACATTGAATATTATGCATATGGAGTTTACATTTGATGTTAGCAATAGAAATATTAAGCTTTAGATTTGATCCGTGGTTTTCATGAATTACTTTAAAAAGTGACTCTTATACCACTTGTCACGAACTGCTTATTTTATAAATAAAGTCGTCCCAATGACCAAGGGGTGAAGATATTGGTAATGGCCGGTTCCTAGCGTGCCTTGAACAGATTTTTTTTAAATTTCCTTATTTATTGGTAAAAAAATCCTTCATATTTCGATATGAAGGACTTTTCGAACAGTACATGGTTTCTATCTCCATTTCTAAAAGTAAATTTGTATTGCAAGATGATATGATGGCTGCTTGTTGAGCCTTGTAGTGCGGGGAAATGACTGTTCGTCTCCCGGATTAAAAAAATCCCGGATGTACCCCTGTGGCAAAAAAGTAGTGCCCAATTACGGTAAAATGTGATCAACTCATGTTCATCGTGCTTTAAGTACGGACGTTGGGCTAAATTATACTCGCGTTGGGAAACAAGACATGAAATAGTTATTAACGGTAATGATTTGAAAATTTTATTATTACTACCGACTAAAGGTCTTGGCTAGGATTTGTGGAATAGACACGCAAAGACTCAATATTGTAAATTAATAAAGCTACAGATCTATTTTGGGTAATCAGGCTTGAATTTCTGAAAAGTTACATACGAAATTCCTATAATACCCCCTTTTTTTTTCGCCTCTATAACACGTGAATTTCATGCACGATTTGTCTCAAAATTCTCATTTATTCTGTACACTCAAGTTTGAAGCCCAACATCATCGTATTATTGGAAAAAATTTGAAATTTGATAAAATTTTTGTCATTTAAATATACACAGGAAAGCGAAGGTTAAGAGAGAAATAGAAAGGAGCCATTTTTTATCTAGTATGAGAAAAAAAAGAAAGTGAGTTTCTCTTTGATTACCTAAAATATTTGACAACTATATATGTTAGCTCAGATTTAGAAAATTAAATTAACCGCAACGGTATCTTGATGTGCAGGGCTTATTTTGGGGCGCGCATATGGTGCATGGGGGGCCCAAACATATCAGCCGCCCGATTGTGGCTCGATTATATTGGTGCTGCCTTAACGTGAAAACCACGATTATAGATTTACATCCATTATGGATCTTCATAGGAATCAGGTTTTTCCGAAATGGTATACTATTCTATATATTAATAAGACATTTCTACAGCTCACAGGCAGAAAGAAACACCTTAACTTTCAGATCTAATGAGATAACTGCATTTCATGTCTATCCAATGTAAAACAACCGAAAGGATCTTCTAGAGTTGAAATAGTCATTATACAAACAGATTTACAATTAACAATTTGGCAATTGATTGTTAAGAACCGTGTCATACATCATGACTGTAACCTAAGAAAAGTTGATTCATCTAATGAGTGAAAAAAAGATTGTCACAGTGTCGTTAAAAGCCTTGAGGTTGTGTACCCAATAAATGAATTAAAATATAAATATCTCTTCTGAATTCCCGATAATATATCGAACAACGAAAATGAGCGTTGACAGGCGCAGCAAATATAATTGACGATCGATGTAATGGCCTATTGATGCTAAGATCATTTATATCCAAAAGTAAAGTACAAATTGACTACAGGGGAGCAATTCTATTTACTCAAATCATCTCCATATTCTTTCCTTGACAATTGTCTCATTAATGCTTTGGATGAAAATTCTACGAACAATAATGATCTTTTGGATTAAGATGCAAAAAATCACATATTCTATGCAGTTTTTGGCTGATCAATTTCTGTATTTCAAATATTCTTAGCTTGAGGGGGCAGAACTTGTCAAGATAATAAAATGGACAGGAAATAAATATGCCCCAGGAAATTAGGACCAAAATATCGGGAAATTAATTGAAGTCAAATGTAAAATCCTGCGTCATTTTCAAGTTACTGCCCATTAATGAACTATTTTGCCTCTCAATTTGATGGATGTAAATTCAAACATATAGCGGCTTGTTTGCGTGACAGGCAGTTCCGACTCCAAGCTTAGAGATTTGTCTAACATCAAATCTTTGCTGAGAATGCTGAAATATTTATTGCCCTTGACACTGGCGACACTAGCCACGGCTGAACAGCCAAATGCAGTGTCTCCAGCTACTGTGCCCTCAAGAAGCTTACCGCAGGGTCAACTAAACTTCCTACATACTACTGACTCTCACGGCTGGCATACAGGGCATTTTCTAGAGTAGGTTGAACGAATTTCTAAAATATGATATTAACTTAGAGAAGAGGTCAATACTCTGCTGATTTTGGCGACTATGTTTCTTTCATACAGCGAATGCGCGAAAAGACAGATGCTGCTGGAACTGACCTGATTGTGGTTGATACTGGCGACCGAGTAGAAGGAAACGGCCTCTTTGGTTCATCTGAGCCACCAGGCATTTATACGTATGACATAATTAAAGAGGTAGAATACGATGTTCTGATACCAGGAAACCACGAGCTTTATATACCTTCAACTGTTGACGCCGAATACTCAAAGTTGGCTTCAGCAATCAAAGATAAATATATTGCATCTAACGTAGACTATATAGATTTAAATGGCAATCAGGTACCTCTAGCTCAACGATATCGAGTTTTCCAAACAAAGAACCAGGGGATTAAGATAGCGGCATTTGGATTTCTGTACAATTTCACAGATAACTCCAATAATTCAGTTGTTCAGCTTGTGGAGGATGCTGTCAAGGAGAGTTGGTTTCAAAAAGCAATTCGAGAAAAGGTTGACTTATTCCTCGTTTGCGGACATATCCCCATGAATGGATATGAATTTCAGGTTATTCATAAAGCTATTAGAAGCCACGACAAGTATACACCTATTCAGATGTTTGGTTCCCATACACACGTACGTAATTTTGTTAAGTTTGACTCCAGAGCCGCTGGATTACAAAGCGGCCGATATTTAGAAACTATCGGATGGTCGTCGATTAGAGGATTAAAAAAAAAAGGCCAGCCTGGTGCTGGTGATGAAATTAGTTTCCATCGCAGATACATCGATGCTAATATCCTTGCTTATCGCTATCATACGGGGTTAAATGTAACCGAATTTCCCACAGAACATGGCAAAAACGTTACGTCATTTATTACAAAGGCTAGAAAAAATCTAGATCTCGATTACAAGTATGGCTGTGTTCCGAGAGACCTATCCTACACCCGATCTTCGTTCCCTAAGAACGATAGCATATCAACATGGCTAGTAAATGAAGTCTTGCCGGATGTTGCTAAAAAAAATCCACATCGGGCAAACCTTGCTACTTTTGTCATGATAAATGGCGGGCTTATCCGATCAGACCTGATGAAAGGTCCTTTTACACGCGATACTAGCTATATTTTTATACCGTTCTATGATAAATTCAAGTTAATAAAAAATGTTCCTTACAAAGCTGCATTAGAGACCTTGAGACGTGATCGTAGCATCAACGGGGTACAGCCTACTACTCAAGTTCCTAGAAGTAAGCAAAGTTTACTCAGATCACGCAGCTTTGGCTCCAAATCTAGTAATCGGGACATACAACTTCTTAACAACCAAAAGATTTTTAGCCCCTCAAAGCCAACAACTCTGGTACCAGGATACACAACAGTTGATGATGGCGGCTCTGACGGCGATGACACATTGCATCTACCTATGCCAGATATTGTTTTTCAACCACCAGTTTTATCTGCAGTAGTTGGTTTACCTGCTGAAAGAGAACCTGAATATGTAGATCTTATTTTCAATGAACATATCATTTCTAGGGTGCTAAGTGTGTTAAAAAACAAGGGGTTTAACTTCGATATTACTAATGTGGGAGATTATAGTAATGAGACTGTACGAGAAACTATCTCCCAATGGGTTCAAGATAACTGGGCTGGCGAATGTTGATAAGTCATATGGTTTCAATAGAGACTTGTAATATTCATTCATTACCAGTTCCTATTGGGAGTATTTGCCCGTACACGAAAACCCTAATACGTATAAAATCTTCAATTGATCTCAAGTATGAAGTATTTAAATAAGTAAAGTTTTCATGAATTTCAACATTTATTCTTATCTGAATACTGCCATCAAGAGAATACGGTTTCACGTAAATGGGTAGCTATGAAATAATCTAGATTTTTAATAAAAGTTACTGTTTGTTAATTTTATTAGCGATATTTTGTTGGAAAGGAGCTATTGAAATCTCTTTAAAGTCCAAGATACATGTCTCTAGATCATTCATAGTCTTGAGTTAAGTCGTTTTGTGTTTTTTAGTTTTTGTTTCTTAGTTTTTTTGCTAGTTTTGCCTTTTTATTGTGATTGAGCGATCTTACGGAGGAGTGTGAACCTACGTCGATTGAGGTTAGGACTTTTGGAGATACCTGATAATAATTGATTAATGGATAGAGTTGTTCGATGTGGTAAGTAACACTATTAACTTATGAAAGCATGTTCATTTAAATATATGTCGGATTAATGTAAATCCTATAATCGAAATCATTCGCTAGGACAAGAGTTAACCATGCCTAGTTAGCTAACATAAGGGTCGAGAGCACCTTCCTAAGGCTGTCACAAAAACAGGTTTATTCATGTGGAAAAGATTATATAAATAGTAGAAGCATCTGTGAGATAAAAGAAAGAGATTGACATGTATCTTACACTATGTCCAGGGTATTCGAAGCACCGCATGAATTAAGACAGGGATTTAAGGTGTGTAAAATTTCCAGTCTAGCCTAATTTATACATGATTTCCTCGTGGAACTCTAAAATTTATATGGCAAAAATTGGCTAGCAAATTCGAAGCACAAGTCTATTTTAATTTCTATTATAGGCTTTAAGCCTGATTTGTAACATTAAGCGGATTTTTTCTTTATCAACAAAATACACAATTGAAGATGTTAAGAACCTAGTAGGTTCACCACAAGCATTCATAACAGCCCGATTTCTTTCTGGTATGGTTCGAATACGACCAATAAGACGGTGAAACGATCTCACATATAGTTTTCTTCGAATACCGTAGGCATAGTACGTAGTAAACTCGAAGCTGGAGTAGTATGGCAGAAGATATCCTTAGATAGAGAAAAAAAAGTCAGCGCCGAACAAATACCCATATTGAGTAATTATTAGAGTAAATCTCAAACGTGGGCACGTACGACCCATTTGATCGTAGCACAGAGGATTATTCTAGCTAGGCCGACGATCATCTCATCTAAAGTTAGACTAGTGCGATAAATTTGGACGCGTTTGGTATATGCATTTAGATACACGGTGTGTCCGTTTCGCCGCTCCCGAAAAAAATGTGCATGGTCCTTAGCAATTCCCGGTGCTTAGCTAATTGCTGGGGTTTATGGCTATCTAATTGGCAAATTTGAGCAAGGATAACAGAATAGCAATTACTATCCAATACTACGTGTGTTGCAGCTTATGTAAGTCATTGTGGCGCTCCGACCTACGGGGACTTTTTATCCAATGAAAGCATGTTAGATCTGACAAATCTTCTAGGATAGTTAATCCGTGTTGCCGAAGGCTGGCAGACTTACTAGGTTGAAGAAATATTTCGATCTTACAAATGTGGCTCAAACCAGACATCCAGCATAAGACTTGAGGAGAAACTCATCAACCAGTGATACTAAATTAAAACTTTAATTATATAACTATTACCCATAATGTTTGCTCACTGGAGTAGTCAATGGGCAAGTTATTGATTTCATTATTGTTAATATTGTCTAGGCTAGAAGAAAGTGGACGATTTGCCCTGCCTATCAAAAATTATGAATGATATAGCACATTTGGAGACTACAAAAAAGGAAATTGAATGTTTCGTATAGACTGATTCTCTACGAATCATCTTTTTCATACGGCCTATCACTACTATCGAACGACTGGGTTGAGGAAAGGCAGCTAGGCTCACGGAGAGTTGTCACTGCCCCAGACAAAGATAAGCTATTGTTTAGCTTAATATATGTCTTCAACCCCAAACAGCGAAAACCTTCAGTTAATCTTGGCTTCGAATCACACAAACACCATGGCTTGGGCTTCTCCAAATTCATCACCTCAAAACATCCCGAAGTCGGGTTTCTCGGCGGATTCCTATATATCTCACTTCCTAAGTTGGCAAAGAAATATTATGATATCTCCTAAACTTGAGGAATCCAGAATCAAAGATCTTCATCCATACATACGTCTACTTACGCCGAGTAACTTAGACTCATGCGAAGTCCTCGAGAGAATCGCCTATGAAGACTCTCGAAATTGTGCCAGTCGGGAAAAGGTGAGCTAGAATATGCCATAATGTGTATTGGCGTTTATTTTGAAACCGCGTTCGATCACGTGACTATACACTGTAATTCCATCTGACCACTCACAGCTCGAATATCGATTGAGTAAATGCGGTGAGCTCTGTCAAGGTCTTTTCTGTACCGTAGTACCAGAATCAAAATTCCAAGCGGAAACACTTGCTACAAGTAATCCAGTTGAGACGGGTCGACAAAATGGAGCACTCAGTGTGTTACTCGGATATATTATCGCCACCAAAACAAACGACCCAATAGCCTCTCTTGATTCGATGGGTTTTCCCGATGATTGGAGATCACAGAATTCTGTACGAACCAACGTTGGTCATCAAGAAAATGGACGCAATGTCGTCATACATTCAGTAGCCGTTTTGCCTGGCTTCCGATCCCGTGGGATCGGGAAGATTCTAGTAAAGTCTCTGATGCAACAAGTCATTGGTGCGGAAATTTCGGATCGTATAACTATAATTGCACATCAGGTGAATAAATTTACACCTCTATTAAGAGATCTGAACTAATATTTCTCCAGGATAAAGTGGCATGGTATGAGAAAATGGAATTTAAAAATCTTGGACCATCTGGTATAGAATTTGGTAGTGGTGGGTGGTATGATATGGTAAAGCAGAAAAAGCCCTTTACTTTAATGTTTATATACTGATTGTTATAGGTTCACGAAATAGGAAAAGCTAGATCCAGCCCTGGAGATAACATAAATATCGGACCCTTTAGCTTCAGATCCAACGTTGAAACAAATGTTGAAGCCGTAGGTGATTCCGAAAGCGTAACAGAAGTTGAATCAGAATCAGACGTAAAAGTAGAGACAGAAGCTAAGCCAGGAGCGGAAGCAGAGAAAAAAACGGAAGTAAAAGCATATTCTGTCTAATCTGCTTTAACCTCTATGTGGTACAAAATACTTTAGTCGTTGTGATAACAATGTTATTACGATTTCTGAGGAGAGAGGCTAACCTTCCAGCAACTCTAACATATGTTCTCCACATTTCCAATTAACGCAAAATGCAAACACCATCCTACCTGTTGACAACGGTCTGAATCATTCATGCAAAACAAGTATATCATTGTTAAGAATGATTTTCGATACTGGTAGTCAAAGAGTTATCTTTTGAATCAGTCAGCTACTTTGCGTAAGCGTTATAGCCTCTCTCCTAAGATGTTTTAAGACATGATTTCCTGGAGATAATTCTTAAAAAGGGATTTCGGCGCTGCTAATCAAGTTAAGTAATAAAAGCCAAAATATGAAGTGCAATATATTATCACATACGATAAGCTAGATAAGAATTCAACATGTGAGTAGAATTGTAGAAAATACTAGAAGGATGTAGAATGTTCTTTCAATCTATTTAAGATCATTTTTAATACCCAATGTACTAGTAATAGTTGCGACCTTCCTGCTCAAACACAACTTTTAAACTTATGAATTACTATCTTAGCTTAAAAAAGAAAAGCCTTCTATTGTAAATTCTATTGGTAGCTTTATTTGAACATTCAGCGGAGTTACTTTAGAGATATGGAGTTAGTAATATTTGAAATTTGGCATGCCAAATAGCAAATTTCCCCATCATTTAAGTGACTTCAAGTAGCTAAACTCAGGATACACTTAAATTGAGAAGTGATGGCTAGTCAAAAATTCATCAAGCTCTAGCCATGTCCTTGCCACTTTTATTTTTCAAAATATAATTGAGCGATTTTTTTCTATACTCGGTGGTATATTTGGTAGGGAATTATTAATCTAATTATTCCCAAGCCAAGTACATTGCTTGTAATATAGTTCAAATTTTGGTATTCACTCTCCGATCCAAGTAATCTAGTAGCGGAAATAAGTAGGTCAGCATCACATCTTCATGTAAGCTCATCTGCAAGGTGCTGTAGGTATGAAACCTGGTGATGAACAACCTTTTCCTTATCATTAATTCAAGGTGACTGTAACTTGTGATAAATTTCTAGGAGTGTCTTAGTAAGACATCTTATAGATACAAAATTCAAGATCACTAGAGGCAGTTGAAAATTTGTGTATTTCTTTAATTACATGTGGATCAATTTCATGTTTAACTGACGATTTTGTAAAATAAATTCGGAAATCCAGCTTCTCTTCACAAGTGAGCCTATCCATTCGACAATGCTATACTTAGCTATCTTTAGTTTCGGTTTTTTCGACCATACCAGAAGGTAGCCGTAGTAGTATGTAATAATACAAATTTTCGTAGTAGTTTTCATTTGGAACCTGTGTCCTCTTGCCTTTCGAATGAGATTAGTGAGATGAGATATTGCTTCAAGCAGTGGTGCGTATGCATTGATATCTTTTGCGCCATTCTCAGCTATATATTCAATGCTAACAGACAACGGGTGAATTTCAAAACGGCAAGATGATTCAAGTCGCTTTGCTTGGCTCCAATAGCACTTATATTGATATTATTTATTTATTTATTTATTTAATCAATTTGAGATCTAATCCCGTTGGGATACGCTACATTAACTTTTTTTTTTCCGGTGTTTCTATCGTCTCTACATAGTTTCTAATTACAGCCTTAATCTATTCGCGCTTAGCGCTTTCTTTTTTTTCGCCTTAGCCCTTAAGGCTGATTGGCATTCGGATACTGTTGGTGCTTTCGCCCACTGCGTATTATTCTTACTCCGTTACAGCTTTAAGCTAGTAATCCTTTTCAGATTTCTTATTGATCATTTTCAGGCTCAGGAAGAACACATCACTGATTATGCCTGTACTAGGTCTTTCGAGGCTTGCCCTATTTGTTGATTTGAAAATCGCTGATCAGATTTTCATGTGCGCATTTGGAACAAAACGATTTGATCTTTTATTACATTTTGGGCGCTAAATCTAAAGGTTGCCATAATTGATGGTAACGAAAATGAAATCCGAGAGACATCGTTAGGTGCAGAACGCCCTTCGCGTGGATATAGGCTTTAAGCTGCATAGATTAGATTTTTTTTCGTAACTTTCAAGGAAACGAACCATTGCTAATCTTCCATATCACGTGATACAAAACGTTCGGCACGGATAGAACTGCTTTACCCCACAACTGAACGTACGGTACTATAAGGAGACGACAAGATCAACATATAGATAAAGTTTGTTGCAAACAAGGAGCTTTTCGTTCATCAGTTTTGCGGTTATGGATGCTAGTGGTCCATTAAAAATGTTATTCTTGTAGTTCTTTTCAGAATAAGACTAATTGTAAGCGATTTAATTCCGGGCTTTGTCAATCAAAAAAAAGTGGAATAGGCATTCCCCGACTATAGACAGGGGTGTTAACCCAAACCACAATGCGTCACAAAAAAAAGTATCTATTTTAAAATTTTTAAATCTTTTTTATCTGCCCACAATGAAGACAACATGGAAAGATATCGCTCCTGTACCAACAAGTGCAGAGTTTTTGGATATCGTCCTCAGTAGAACACAACGAAGACTCCCAACACAAATCCGGGCCGGCTTCGCTATCAGCAGGATTAGGAGTATGTCTCTCCAAAATTAGAAAGATAAATCCTTCTTGAGAAGAAAACTGAATCGCTCTAGATTTCTACACACGTAAGGTCAAGTATACACAAGAGACATTCTCCGAAAAGTTTTCTTTGATTCTAGATGGTTTCCCACGACTACAAGATATCCATCCTTTCCACAAGGATTTGCTTAATACTCTTTACGATGCAGATCACTTCAAAATTGCTCTTGGACAGCTTTCAACTGCAAAGCATTTGATTGAAGTTGTGTCGCGTGATTATGTCCGTCTCCTAAAATACGCACAATCACTATTTCAATGTAAACAACTCAAACGTGCGGCCCTTGGTCGAATGGCTACGATTTGTCGGAGACTTAAAGATCCTTTGATATATCTTGATCAGGTTCGGCAACATCTCGGCCGCTTACCCTCTATCGATCCAAATACTAGGACTCTTCTAATTTGCGGTTATCCCAATGTCGGAAAATCAAGTTTCTTAAGAAGTGTAACCCGGGCAGATGTGGATGTTCAGCCATATGCGTTTACAACAAAAAGTTTATTTGTGGGCCATTTTGATTACAAGTATCTTCGTTTTCAAGCTATTGATACGCCTGGAATTCTAGACCATCCACTTGAAGAAATGAATACAATTGAAATGCAATCTATTACTGCAATTGCACATCTCCGATCTGTCATTCTATATTTCATGGATCTGTCAGAGCAATGCGGTTATTCTGTGCAAGCTCAAATGCAACTTTTTAAAAGCATTAAACCACTGTTTGCTAATAAGCTTGTCTTTATCGTCATTAATAAGATTGATGTAACAAGACCCGAAGACCTTGATAATGAAACTCAAACGCAGCTTCAAGATCTCTTGAAATCTGGTGATGTGGAAATGCTTCAGCTCTCATGTACTACATCTGAAGGTGTTCAGGATGTTAAGAATGCTGCGTGTGAGCGCTTAATTGCTGACCGAGTTGCTCAGAAGCTTAAATCTGGAATGAACAGCAGTGGTGCTGTTAGTAGTCGACTATCAAATGTACTGAATCGGATTCATGTGGCTAAGCCTATGGGTGGCGCTGTTTGCGAAACTTTTATACCCGAGGGGATCAAAAACTTGAGGAAATATGACAAAAATGATCCCAATCGTCGAAAACTCGCTCGTGACATTCAAGATGAAAACGGTGGAGCTGGTGTATTCAATCCTGACCTAAAAAGCGACTATCTCCTTGAAAACGATGACTGGAAATACGATAAGATTCCAGAAATTTATGATGGGAAGAACGTCTATGATTTCATTGACCCCGATATTGAGGCTAAACTAGCTTCTTTAGAGGAAGAAGAAGAAAGGCTGGAAGCAGAGGGCTATTATGATTCAGACGAAGAGATTGAAGATGCTGAAGATGCTGATATTCGCATGAAAGCAGATTTGATTCGCGAAAAATGCCAATTAATTAGAAACGAAGCAAAAATGAAAAAATCCCTTAAAAACCGTGCAATTATTCCTCGAACAGCAACACGAAAGAAGTTGACTGATATGGAAAATCAGCTTGACTCTCTTGGATTTGATACGACTGATATTATTTCACGGGCCAGGTCTAAATCAAGGGGACGGTCAGTAGTCAGGAAGAATACAGAAAACATAGATCAAATGGACATTGATGATCCTAATTATGAAGCCAAGATGCGGGCAAAAAGTAGGGCGAGAAGTCAAAGTAATCGACGTGATGATGGAGTTACAAATGAAATTGCTCGGAGTAAAGCTGAGAGAGCTCAGAAGTTAAGTCAGAGAAAAATGAATAGGATGGCAAGACAAGGTGAAGCTGATCGACACGTTGGTGCTGTAATGCCCAAGCATTTGGTATGTTATTCTATCATATATTTTTAGATAATTCATTTTTTACTAACCCTCTTCTAGTTCTCTGGGAAGCGTGGTATGGGTAAGACTAGTAGCCGATAGGTTAAAAATGATCAAATCAAATCTAAAGATAATCGAAAACCAATTATACTTTTTTTATTTTCTTCTTACTATATGAAATAGAATCTGGGTTGAGTTTGGGAGCGACATTTTGAGGAGATGGCGAGAATAAGAAATTCGGTTGAAAATTTTGGCGCTTATCTTTGTACGAAAGTGATTTTTAGTTGATTCTCTTTATTGGCTTTTCGATGGAAAATGCAGTATTTGCAGTAAAAATAATTATCTATGAATCCAATCTATTTTTGTACTTCATGAAGATTCTCAATTTTCTTATTTTTTTTCAACACACTATACGAAGAATTACAAATATATATATGTATACATATTTTTGTACAGTTCTAGAGGGTATTCTACCGGAACACATGATACTTACGAGGGAAATTTGTGAGGCTTTCGTACCAAATTTGCCGTTATCATGAGAAACTTGTACTCGGTCTAGAGAATAAAATCCTTGGGGTTTTATGTTCATTTTTTTTTTCCCAGATATCATCACTTCTTATTCCGAATCAATCTAAAGCGGATTTTTCTCTATGTTAATTAAAGAAGAGACCCTTCCACACCCCCCTCCAAAACCTTAGCAGAACCACCTCAAACATATTTTTTTTTAAAAGAGAAAGGAAAATAAATGATAACGCATTAAAGATTGACGGCTAGTCTTGAAAAAAAAAAAAAAAAAAAAAAAAAAAAAAAAAAAAAAATTTGTATGTCACTGCATATTCTTCATTAGACCTCATCTATTTTCCAAACTTCCTCCTTTCTCCCCCAAAAAACCCATTTTTTTTTTCAAAACTATGAGTTTTAAAAATAGCACCCCCAACCCTTTCTCTCTTTTTTTTTTTTTTTTTTTTTTTTTCAGTTTTGCTGGTTGTTTATCAATACTGTACTAATAATAATATAGCTTTAAGTGATATCTTTTTGGGGTTTCTTTTTTTTCTGTTTTTTATAGAAAAAACAATATTTCAAAACAATATTTCAAAAAAAAAAACATTGAAAGCACAGAGATGAATAATTTTAGGCCATTTAGCTATTAATTTAATATTTTTTGAATTCTATTATAGTTATCTAGTTACCTCTTACCAGGTACTCATATAAGTCGCATGTACATGATGAAAAATCGCAGTTTATACCATTATTTACAAGTTTTAAAAAAAATTAATTTACCTCTTACTTCTCTACCTTACTAGTATATTATCTTCCGTCTCATGATAATTTCGATGTTAAAAACTCTTAAGGGTTCATATCTTTTCTCATCCTAATGAAGTTCATTAGATCCTTGCAAGCATCATTCAGCGACTTCTCTGTTTTCCACTTAAGTTCATCTTCAGCCCTTTTAGGTAGAGCTACAGACATCTCCACATCGCCTTCACGTCTGGGCGCGAATTGGGTTGGAATTTTGCAAGAGAACACATTCTCGACAGCTTCAATAATGTCACGTACAGAATAGCCAATACCACTTCCCAGGTTATAGGTTCTGAAACCTTTTCTCTCAATAGCAGACTCAAGTGCTGATATGTGCCCACGAGCCAAGTCAGTCACATGGATATAATCACGCACCGCAGTTCCATCGTGTGTGTTAGGATAGTCAATTCCAAAGATATTAATACCGGGTATCTTTCCAGATAAGACTCGCATTACTACGGGCATCAGATTGGTTGGGACTCCGCGTGGATCTTCACCAAGTAATCCGGACCCGTCGCAGCCAATAGGATTGAAGTATCGAAGAGCTGTTATGGCCCAATTTCTATCTGCTGTTGCAATATCTGAGAGAATAGCTTCAGACATCCATTTTGATCTTCCATACGGGTTTGTGAGACCGGTACAACCCGGTTCACTTGTTCTGAAAATTCCAAACTGGTCGTAATATGATTCAGTTTGGTGTACACAATGCTCTTCACGTAGGAGAACTTCAGAATTCGCTTTGCTTCCATAAACTGTGGCTGAAGACGAGAAGATAAATGTCTTAATATTAAATTCGTTTAATATAATACAAAACTTAATAAGACCAGCAACATTATTATCATAATATTTCAGTGGTATTTCAATACTTTCTACTACAGATTTATAGGCTGCAAAATGAATAACACCTATTATCCTTGACTTGGGCACCGAAGCCATATCTGACGTAATTAAGTCTGGCGAGGTAAAATCGCTTAGAATTTTTCTGATTTTTATTTCATCTCTGTAGTCGGCCTCATAAAAGCTCAATTGAGGGACCTTTTGTCCCCTTGCATTATGATATTTTCTGGCTAAATAGAGAATCTGATCTTTAGTAGTATCGTATGAATTGCTCAGATTATCGATGATAAGAACATTATATCCTGCTCTTAATAGCTCTAAACATGTGTGACTTCCTATATATCCAAGTCCCCCAATAACTGCAATAAATTTATCTTCCGGAAAAAAAACTGGTTTTAAGTCTTCCTGGTGATCTTTTTGATGTGTGGGTGATAAATAAAGTTCAGATAATGGGCTTGAGCTAGGATTACAATCGGAGAGCTGTGAACTGGAAGTTTCTGAATCTGAAGAGTCCATGTCGACCATTCTCACCAAAAATTCCCAAAGAGAAACTACATTTAAAAGCGTAGCTTGGAGAGCATTTAACCACAGCATCATACCTTCCATCTGATGTGAAATATCCTCCACAAAGTATTGAATATCAGAAGGGTAAGCTCCGTTTTTTTTTAGTATCCAGTATTCGTAACTTTGGCCATGAGATTTGACGCATGCGGTATGTGACTTACTCAACTGACCTTTCTTTGCATTATTAGATTGATTCGATTTTTTTTTTCCTAAAAATAAGAGATTTTTCTTTGCTAGCCCGTCCTGTCCTACATTGATTCATATAGCAACTTCTTTTAGTTCCTGAGCTCATAGAAAGCTGCAAGAGTTAAATGAAGGACAAAAACTCAGCTGATATCATACTGAAATTAACCTTGTTTCTCAAGTGATTTAAGCTTCGTACCTTAAAGGCTATTTTTTTACCTGTCAGAATACTTGGTTTAATTCATACATCCTGAAATTTCTATCATCTCACCCTTGTTAGATTTCTAAGCTCAATTAAGTTGACGTAACTTTATGGCTAACGTAAGATCTTTGACGGCTGGCTTAATATCCATCGTCCTCAAATTTTGAACTCATTATCTTTTTCTTTGAGGTTCATATCATAAAATAGCGGCAGCTCCTCCACTCTTAATAAAGAAGTGCATTTATTTACTTCAACTCCCTCAAAAACCATGCTAGGAAATAACAAAGTGACTTCACCGTCATCGGTGCAATCAAATAATATTCTCGTTCCTCTTTATATCTACCCAGATCCAGGCGCATGGGACCCTTTATTCAAAGCGTTAGCTACTTAATCTTATTTTATTTTTCTGTTCATTTGGACTTCAACTGACGTTACGATTCTGTCGGAAAATAGAGTTCAAAAACATCATAACATTACTTTTATTATTATTGTGAATCCTAATAATGGTCCAGATGGTCGTGATTATAGTAAAGGCGGATATCATGATCGTGATACTATTCTTCTTCCTGATAATAATTATAAGCGGGAAATTGTCAAGCTTAATTCATGTGCCAATGTCAAGACTGTTGGCTACGTTTCAACGAATTGGGCTCATCGTGAGCTACGCTTTGCTCTTAGTGACGTGGCAATATATTCTAATTGGTCCAAATATCCGAGTTCAGCCCCAGGTCTTGGAGTGAAAGGCATCTTTTTAGATGAGACAGTCACTCAATATAGTGATTCCGGTGCATTTTTCCTTGGGGAGCTCACTTCTTTCATTTGGTCAGAGGATAATTTTGGTCCAGATGCTCTGGTAAGATAAACTGTATCTGAATTCTTGCTCATCTTATTTCATGTCTGAAAATTTTTCTTTCACTCATATCAATCCTTGATTGCTTGTCTAATTTCATTCCATCTTCCATTCAATTTATACATGAAACAGATTAGTGTAAGTAGATAGTTCATATCTTACAGATTATCCACAATCCAGGAGCTTTTCCCGACCCGCGTTACATGTCATACTGCAACATTGCAGTTGTTTTTGAGGATTCATATTCGCAATATCAACAGAGATGCAAGGATAACCTCCTTATGACTGTTAATACATTTCAAAAAGCTGCCAATGTTGGTCGTGATGCCATAGGATGTATAATTCACAGCCTAATATTACCAAACGAGAAACATTCCGGAGACGCAAGAAATAAAGTAATACAAGACATTTGGTAAGTTTTATTTTATTTAATTTTCCTCTAAACTTTCCATCTAGATTTTTGAGAAACTGAATCCTTAAGTAAAATCTTTGATAAAAAAATCCCAACTAATTAATGCTTGGATTGATATTTTTTTAAAAGTGCATTTTCAAAAACTATATTCATCACGGGACTTTCACACGAATGCTACACCCGATTTTGGAATGAATGGCACTTATTTGTTATGGACGCCGCCGAGAGCAAAGTATCCAGACTGAGTTAATAAAATATATGCAATGTATGTGATAAGAGGCAAGTGCAAGTTTCACTTTAAATTATGTAAGTTATTTTGACTGAAATATGTAGGTATCTTACTGATGTCCCGTTCATAACTAACTACTATCTCTGTAGACTGTAACTTACTTGATTCTCCACAGCAAGATTCTAATCATAGAGAACCCTCTCTTCTTAAGCAAAGTAAATGACTTTCATAATGGCTGATTCATTAAGTGAAAATAAAGACAGATACGCCACAGAAGAAGTTCAATTTATAACACAACACGTTTCACCAATCGTACAATAAATTATAATAAGCCCACATACTGTAAGCAATAATTGCATGAGATTTCCAAGATGTAATCAGTAGGTGTGTAAGTTTTGACATTAGTTTTATTGTGTAGCTAGCTTATGCAATGAGTCTCGCTAAATATGTGGACACTCGCTTGGCATTGTGTATATGTGGGGGGTGCTGACATAAGCACGCACGGGCCGGTTATCCGACATATAAATCTCATGATTCTAATATACATGAAGTTAGCAAATTAAGAAGAAACTTCTTTACATTGATTGATGTCTTGTCTACATCTAACCTATTTTAGAGAGCTAATTCTACGCACCTCGATCGACCGATCCTTACTCTTCTGTCATCCTTTGCCTCAACGAAATTTTCTATGATATATATCAGGGGTGCAAAGTGAAGAGCTCTCTGTTTCTGACTGCACAAACTCCAATATGGATAGACCAGCAGTATCAGTGGTTAGACTGGATATTTAAGGAGAGACTACGGCTGTCTATTGGAGAAAAGCATTTATGATTTTCTTCCCAAAGAATATCTGTTGGGTTGCTGCCTAATTTTTTTATCAACCTATAGCCTATGTGTCGTCATGAATGCCTCCTTCCAATGTCAGGAACTAGAGAAAATTCGCTACAGATGGGGAGATGTAGATATCCTCTACGTGTCTCAGGCTCGTTCCACTTAGTTAGTAAAGTGGACTCTTCCAAAAATGGCGTTAAATATGAAGAGACAAACAAACTCATCTCCTGACAGCGTAGACCTCTGATATCGTGCTGTAACAAAATACTTGCTTCAATGTGGGACTGGGAGCTGACTAGTGGATAAGATATAATTGACCTTTATACACCTCTTTTTATATCCTTATTATAGGACAGTTGTTGTTCTGTAGCTAAAATGCTTTTACTCGATTCATGTTAAAGCTTTTTGGCCTTCGATATCGATCCCCGTATTTTTGGAACTTTGGTGTGGTTCAGCATGACTGGCTTTTTGAGAATTAATTTTACATATTGGAGTACATGATCTATTCCAAAAACTAAAAAAAAAAAATATACTGCTTCATATGTAACTAAAAATACTCGAGCTAATGGTAAAATAAGTAGCTCTGCAATTGGGATTAGCTTTATGAATAAGCAAGAAATGGACTGACCAGTTTCTTGGGAAATTTATAGCGTCCCTAAAGGCTTCTTATGCAAAAGATCCCGATCTTGTAGAAGAGTTGCCCAGATTTGGCTTTCTTGAGATGTATCTCGATTAAAACAAGCTGTATGGATATGCTTCAAATACATGAATATATGAAAACGCACAGAGCGATTGATTATTTGCGAGGCATAGAAGACCACCGATTATTGAACTGTATTCGACTTTCCAATAGGGTCTTGGTGTGAATACTTTCTTTACAGAAGAATGCCAGGGCATAAATATTCCTAAAATGTACCTTCAGAGGCTACTCGTAAACATCATAGCCAAAGGATCCATTTAGTGGTCCGAGCATACGTCTAGTGTTAAACACTGTATTCGGAAGAAATTGCCTTTGCTTCCATATATCATAACATCGCCGCCTGTCCATTTTTTCATGTAGAGCCTCATGGTATACAACTCAACAGGCATATTTGAAAGAGGCCTACCATCAATAATAAATAACATTTTATTCGAATTACAGAAAATGCGTCACTATTAATTTTATTTGCCGTCTTTGTCATCTGCAACTTTCACCTTCATAAATAAAAATCTTCTAGGTTTTTGTTCGTGATAAAATATATCTTAAATTATTCACGTCTAAACGAGTTTAGTCACAATATTTCAAGGAATATTATACTTCGGGTGCAGCTAAAATATAGACTCTAAAATATACCGCAGTAAATGACCCGTCTTTCCGGGAGAACATGCATAGATAGTAGGTTACCTAATACCGTATCAAATGTATTCTTGCTTACTTATACTTGCCATTTTTTCACGTCAGTGGCTCTAGAAACCCGCAACTGGCAGCAAAAAGATTAGATTAGAATCTACTGGATACTGGACTAGTCGATATGTTTTACTTTTGGCTCACTGAGAGACACCAAAGAACAATCATTTTCCTAGTGCATACATGTGAGAGAGAAATATCTCCAAACTTATCAATACCTACTTCCTCTCAGAATATCTAAAACATTTTATTTTCATCACTTCGAGGTCTTTACCGCCAAATTTTATCAGTCCACCAAAGTATTATAGTATTGGTATTAATCTTTTTTAAAAAGATCCATCGAGTAATTTCATTCAAAAAATATTAAGCTAAACTAACCTACTTAGAAGAAACTTCCGACTTTTTATTCAAGTCAAATTTGGGTCAAGATTTCGTACATGCCTAGTTGTGCTCGATAGAATACTCTCAAAACTAAAACCTCAGGAGTTAAACTCTATAGGCATTCTCTCTGTAATACATGCTGAGTTTTTAATTGATATCATAAGGACTTCGCATTTGTGCAATTGTAGAATGTATAAAGGCCACCGAAGGGTAGTAGAAAAACTAATGATTTCATAAAAATTAATCGCGCTTAATTCTAAAATAAGAATTACTTTTTCATGATTCCAAAGATAATTGGATAAGAATATCTTGTCTCATTATATCGGAGACAGTATGAAAATAATTGGCGCCAAAATAGGTTTCAGCAGTTCAAGGCCCAGTCATCCAACTCCATATGTTTTAAGACAGTCGAAAATCCTCGAGCTCTTGAATCTCCACAATAGTCATTGGATACCAAGCTGATGTTTGGTATACTCTCTGGATATTCGATATGGAAAACAGGCTTTCCCGCATCTACAAATGGCTGGAATTTTTCGCACTCCCCAAATTGCAAACACTGCTCATTAAGCTCCCATTCCATAATTTCTAGCACATCAGTCACGATAGCACCTGCATTTTTCAGTCCGATTGATAAATCGAGACGATGTGCCTCATTGGCAAGGAAGTGAAGGTAGTCGATAGCGTCAGTAGTCTCGAGACCCAAACCATTCGAATTGTCAAATGCGTCTATATTATCAGGATCTACTCCATCACATCCAATACGAGCAGCTCGTCTTAAGCGATTTTTCATAATCTTTCGGACATTTCGTGAGTTTGTATCTAGCCAGAACTCATCTGGCCAGCCATCAAGTTGAAGGCCTTTATCTCGGGCATGAAACCTATTTGAGTCAGGGCGAAAAGGTTCAAAGGAGCCGGCGGAAAAGTAACAAATGACTTTTCGGTTAGTGGCATGAAGACTGGCAATTTCTCCTGCATTGTTAAGAAAGAGGTCAATGTCATAAACCGGAGCATCAAAGTTCTGATTCGTAAGCGTGCTATTAAGAACAATCTGCCAACGTGTGCCCACTTTAGGCCGCCAAAACTTGCCACGCGAAAGGGATGATCTTAAATTCTCTCTTTGAGCCAAGAGCGCACCGAGTCCAATGGCAAACACAATCAAAGTACCGAGCGATAAGGTGATGAGGAAACACCAGAACTTCTTATTCCTCTGATTGAAAAAGTGAGTAAGTCGAGATGAAGGTACCATCCACATATTTTCTTTCGAGTAAAACTGGTCCAAAAAGATATCTTTAGTCGTTAGTAAATAAGAACTAATTTGCTGTATATTGAAAAAAAAACAAGCAAAATAAAAATCAAAATAAATATTGTTACGAGGAATATTAATTGCAACTGTCAATGTGCTCAATAGCTACATCTATAAACCATTATCTAGTTAACACTTTCCCTATTTTTTTTTTCGCCCCTTTCTTTTTTTTTACATCCAGTCACATAATCTCTTCCCTTGCCGTAGTTTAAACCTGAACAGCATCTTTTCTTTATCTATGGCTCATATTTATATAAATAAATCACCACCACAAAAAAAAGACATAAAAATAAAACTCTGTCACGTTTCCTTGCATGAAAGAAAAAAACTCTTCTCTTTCATCAAATCTCATCCGATATTCGGAATCTAGTTGTTAGAATTAATTAATTGGTTTTTTTTTTGTTCATAGTTTAAAAAAATATATATAATTGTTGTCAGGATTGGAAAGAACCCACCTCCCTTTCATCTTTCTCCCTTTCCAAAATTTTATTTTTATTAAAGAATTAATGAATAAGTAATGACTAAAAAAATAGTATCATTCAACTTTAACCAGATTTTTTATATTGTTTTGGTTTTTGTGGTTTTTTTTTTTTTGTTTTATAATTTTTCACTTTCTCCCGAGCATGGCATGGCATGACATGAGAGTGAAGTGAGGTGATTTTTACCTATCTATCAATATAAAATCAAGCCGTCCTTTTGATTTTTTTTTTTTTTTAATAAAAAAA